>JBBPBX010072512.1:0-18047 GCA_038048925.1 Garcialebias charrua
ATTGTTAGCTTGTGTTTACTTCGGTTTGTTGTGAAATAAAAATATATTTGTCTTCGTGTTTTACATTTATTTTGAAGGGGTTTTTCATACGGTGTTCAAATGATCAGTTTCTTTTGTAGAGTGATAAAGATTTACTAAAGGACACAGGCAGATCTGTTCTGGTGAGGCTTGGGGATGATAATATAGCTGGTGCCTCTTTGTCCTGTCAGTTTTACGACTTTGTAGAATATATGACTGGGAGAAGTCCACTGAAAGCCACTCTCTGGCTCTGCATGTTTGTTCAGTTAGAAAGTAACAAGAACAGCTCTAAATATGTGTGTAGGGTATGATCTTTAATGTAATTTAATGTCCAGTTACATTAATTGGTCATTTAGTGGTCTATTAGAGTGTGCGTGTTTATAAGTACTCAGCAATAAATGTACATTTATTTTAGTCATCGATGTGTCTCGGTGCCCCTCCCCCTGGGGCTTGGGGAGACCTGAGCAAGCTGAGGGGAGGCAGTGGTATTTCCTGTGTCTTCTGGCAATAAAGGGGGGACAACAGTCTCTGAAACAAAACCCCCACAGAAGAGTCAGTTTAAAGCAGGCAACCCCCACAGAAGGGTATAAAAAGTTTCCATCCTCCAACAGCAAGGCAGAAGTAAGCCCACGGATCAGGTTGTATGTTCTCCCTGTCCCCCTCTCTCCCTACCTCCTCCCTCCTCCTCCCTTCTTCTCTCTCTCTCTCTTTTTCTCTCACTGTCCACGTTTTTAAACAAATGTAATGGATGTTAGGAATAGAACAAATGTATTCTGTGACTTTTTAAACTTATAATTAAACTGGTTTTTGGAACTTTAAATTACGTGCGTTTGTTGTATTTTCAGTGTATCTCTCCTTTCTGTTCCAAAGTGAACCAAAAAACGAATTCTGGGGCGAATAAGAATTAAAAGCCAACAAATGGAGGTCCTACCGAGATGGTTGCACGCGCGGACAGGAAGGGGCAGAGGAGTCCAGAACACTGACTACTGACCGGTCACCTCAACAAAAAAGGTAAGCAGATTCCTGTTTAAACAAAATCTGTGATTGGAAATTTTATAGGCAAATTTTACTCAGTGTGTTTGGACTCCAGGGTTAATACGTGTAAAAAGAAAAAGAAAGTTACAATTAAAAGTAGAATTGTAAGTTTCCAACCAAGACTCCAGATCCCAGAGTAAAAACACGCAGTGGTCGCGCACCCAGTTGATCGACGGATCAATCTGGTTGAGGGGGAGTGGGGTTCTAGAATAAATATTCGCCGTCACTCCTGTAACCCTAGACCGAGTTCACTGTTAATCTCGTTAGGTTTTGTGGCTAACTATAAAACAGTGTCAATTAAATCTACTTATAATTTGACTTATGATAAGTGGAGGTGGGATCTGGTGAGGTGGTGTATTTGTATATTACCATGCGTAAATACGTTATAATACACTAGGAATGAAGGTATTGAAAATTAAACCCACAAACAAATAAAATAAATAAAGTGTGGGACTGAGTGGAAAAAAAAAGAAAAAAATTGAGGAAAACGCGCTGACTTTCGCTGATAAAATAATCTGATAAGAGTTCCTGGACCAGATAAAAATAGAATAGAATTAGTCACAGAATACTAAATCTTTTTTATGTTCTAAAATAATGGTTTCCTGCCATGTCACGTCAGCTTGCCTGCCTCACCTGCGTGACTTGTCTCTGCTCTCCAAACTGCGCGTGGCTTTCTCTCTCTGCAGCGCTGTGCTGCTCTGGACCAGTGGCGGAGCTAGACTTTTATTGCTGGGGGGACCGAGAGGGGGCCAAGGCTAAGGGGTCCACTTACTACGGCACAGTGGGAAAAATGGATTTATCCCAATTTTTTGGGGATTTGTAGACGCTATGAAATTTTGAAACAACATATTTTTCCCTTAAAATGATACAGGCTCTCAGTTTAAATTTTTGATCTGTGATCTAAATATTTTTAAGTTTAGAAACCAAGTGGTTTTCTAAACAGCTTTAGTGTTTGACTTTGTCCACACTCATAAAATACACAATGAAGTACCCAAAAAAAAAAAAAAAAAAAAAAAAAAAAAAAAAAAAAATATATATATATATAAAAAAAAATATATATATATATATATATATATATATATATATATATAATAAATATATAATATATATATATATATATATATATATACCGGTAAACTTAAATGGTACATATCGCCCCTTGCTGCTTTGAGCATGTAACAGTCACAAGACCACATTGAAATAAGAAATATAAAATGATAAAAATACATTTCTGTGTTTATTTCATTTCTATCCAAGACACTATGATAAGAATGACTATATATTTAATATAGGCGGATACAGAGTACAGTATCTCTGTTTACAATTCTGGTTGGTGGTGTGCCTCGTGATTTTTTCAATGAAAACACTGTGCCTTGGCTCCAAAAAGGTTGAAAAACACTGGTCTAATGAAAATAAACAGTTTAAGTTAATTAGAATGATTTTAAAAAAAAGCTAAACAAGAGCATGGTTTTGCTAAATTAGGCTGAAAAGTTGGATTAAAAATGTAGAATTAGCTGAAAAAGCTGAAACAGGCTATATACAGAAATTATTAAGTAAAATACCTTGATATCACAATATTTTCCTTTTTCCTTTTTATTTAATTGTTCCCATACATATCTTTAAAAAATGGGAGTTAAAACTGCATATTTCTTGGTGCATTTGTGTGTACAACTGGAACAGTGCTCTGTTTTTATTTTTTATTTATTTTATAGACGTTTTAATAAGATATAACACCGCTGCGACTGTTGCTCGCTGCTCTCAGAGCCTCTCAGCTTCTGCGCAGAGAGGAGCAAGAGCCACGCGGCTTCTCTCATCTTCTCCCTGGCTCCCCGTTCTGCTGTTACCTTTGGAGTTCTTTTCGTTGACCCAGGGCTCGGTTCTGTCCAGAGAGCACGGGGCACGCGCGCTCAGAGCTCTGCTGCATGGCTACCTTTCTGAACTCCTGACCCACGGGGAGAGAAAAAAGAGAGGGGCAGATCTTCCCGGAGCTTTTGCTAAAAATCTGCTATAAATCATGAAATAACACATTTAGCGTTATTTCTCTACAATATAAATAAACGCTCCTGTATTATTTTTAAATAAACAAATAAATAATGGCGAGGCAATTTGAAAACATGGTGAGTCATGGACTTTAAAGAATTCAAAAATGGAAGGAGGAAAATAATGATTACTGTATTTTTAGCCTGTATGACATATTTATGGATTGCTTTTTCTTCTTAAACTTGTCACAAGCTATCTGAAGATTAAATATGAAACAAACGTTGAGGCGCTAAGGTTAAGAACAAAGTTTATTTAGATACAGCAGTTAATAGAGTAATAAACGAATTCTCCACCTCCTCAGGAGTTGGGGCTGGGTTCCTGAAACACAAAAATAAACATTACATTAAAACGGTTTACACTTCTCCATTTTAACAGGACTAGATCATTTTCTACAGCGTGAATGTGGGTGAAATGAAAAAATAGAACTTCAGCTCAGCTCTGAACGAGGGTCTGGTTTTAACCAGGCTAGAAGGCCTCAGGATTGTACGGTTTTTTGAATAAACAAATAAAATATTTGCGGATAGTTCGAGATAAATTAATTAGGGCCGCATGAACCGTCACAATTGGAAGGATTGATCAAAAAGGATTATGACATTCTATCTCAATAATTTTAGTTTATAACACTTACCCCAAAAATACACTACACGCGGTCCGTGTCCGCTCTGCTCAGCTCAGGTCCGCATGGATGCGCCGCTCCAAGACGCATGCGCGGGAATTGTGAGATTGCGCGATAAATCAAGTGATAAATAATGAAGTCAGAACAAAACAATTCATTCGGTGGAAGAAGGAGAACAACAGTAAAGGCTGCCTTGATCTTCTCTCGTAAATAAGCGACAGGACATGGTTTGAGCAACAGGAAGTGATGTTTACATTTCAGAATAAAATACTTTTTTATTTATTTATTTCTTGTATTGCGTTATTAGGTGTAGTCATAGTCATAAATATAATAGTTTAGTCATAGAATAGTCATAAATGATAGTTTGACAGCATTTTTGTACAAATAAATCCGTATAGAGCTAGGATTAGTCCGCCCGTGGTGATTTTATTTTGTAAATACGGAAGTTGTGCTCGTTCCTTTTCCTGTTGGTGCGACGTAATCTTCAAAAGTTGACTCCGGCACAGCTCCGGCGTCCGGCAGAAATAGAAAAATTTCTAATTTTGACGGACTGCCGTCCGCTCGCCGCAGCTCACCGCCGCCGTGCGGAGCCAGTGTACTTTATCTCATTGATTATAATGGGTGCGTATTTGCTACGGAGGTCGGACCGGAGCGGGGCGGAGCTGGAACGCGTGTAGTGTATTTTTGGCGTTAGACAAACGGGAAAGTTGGAAAATTGCAGTGAACCTCCCGTTAGCATAGCATAGGCTGCCCAACAGCGGACATTTTATAACTTTGTAACGGTAGACAGCTCACATCGGATTCGCTAACAAAGCGTACAGTGGTGCGTCGTGTAGATAAACAATATCGACTTTAAATAATCCAAAGTTGGTTTTTGTAGACGAATTTAGCAGCTAACAGCAAAGCTAACGAGCCACTAGGTCCGACGTGGTTTACGAGATGTAGTCTTATAATTTGTGTATAGGACGTGAGGAGGTAGAACCGAACGCATCATACTTACATTCTCCAATATAAGAAGCAGAGAAAGTGGATTACCAATCTGGAAGACGTATTTTTGTGAATAGCTCCAGTGAATGTCCACGTCTTGTGAGCATCGACCGGGCACGGGCAGGGTTGCCAGATCTCTAGACCGAAAGAAGCGATCAGCTCCTTCAAAACAAGCACAAATAAGCGACTCAATGTCCACGAGAAGCGAAAATAAAAACCCGCCACAAGCGGATGATCAAATTTGAAAGCGACTCCAGGGAAAAACAAGCCCAATGCCGCTTGAAATAAGCGGATTTGGCAACTATGGGGACGCAAAAGACAGTCGTTTCCTGTACAGCCTGAGCAGGGTTGCCAGGTGAGAAATGTAGGATTATCGTACACCCATCATAAACAAAATAAGTCACTCTATTGTTGAATACTGTAGCGTCTAACAGGCACTCACAGCTTTGTGGCGTCAGTACTGGGGGGAACCATAGACATTAATACGCATTATTGTCTGGTGGTAATTAATGAGCTCTACAGAAAGTCTTCTGTCACATTTGGAAAAGCACGATTAGCTGGAATTCCAAGACGCCTTCAGGGTTCACAAAAAACTCAGACAGACAGTTGCGACAGGCTGATGGAAACCGATCACAACTACACGTTTACAGAATGGCGAAATTATTGTATTTTTGGCCTTTGTCGGGATTATTGATCGTACATCGTACAGAGGGCAAAATTATCGTACAAATACGAAAATTATCGTACACCTGGCAAACACTGAGCCTGAGTATAATGGAGACCCCTGATGGACGAAAAAAGGTACTGCAGACAGGAGCATAATAATTTCTAGAAAAACCAAAAACAGGTCGGAGTCATTTTTATTTTTTAATTTAGTCATCCAGTTGGGTTATTCGTTCTGAAACATTTAATAAAAGTAAAGGGATGCAGGTACAGAGTTTAATAACTGTTTGGAGTCAGATGAATAAAAGAAGAGGACAGATTGGGGTTTGAAGAAAAATAAATAATAATAATAATAGTAATGAATTCAATTTATAACGCACTTTTCATTAATGGAAATCTCAAAGTGCTAAGGAGGGAGTAGCCCTCACAGACAGGTCTTAAATAAATACATCTTTAATTTTAATCTATTGGGGACATAAATTGAATCTCAATTTATAATAAGTGGAGAGTTGGACTGGGCCGCATCCGGCCCTCCAGGGGGTTTTAGTCGGCCCGCATATGAATCTGAATTATTAAAAAAATAAAAATAAAAAATAAAAATAAACGCTATTTTCTTAAGAATCTGCAGTAATAAAACAGCTACGCTCGAAGCTCAATTTATGGGTTCACAGTTGCTTCCTAGATGTGGAAAATGGATTTAAAATTCATTCATTTCTAAATTTTGATGCACTTTTAACATGCAGGAAAGGGTTTTAACAGAACTGTTTTTTTGTATGTCCAGAAGCCCAGATTTAGCTTTTTTAGATTTCTCTACCTGGATTATTGAGCATGCATCAGGGTATTTAACAAAACAGTTTGTTGAATAAATGTTTTAAAACGTGCAATCACTGATCAGTTTTTTAATATGTAATGCACTTAAATGTTAAACTGAGTAAAAATGTAAAAGGACAATTAATTTAATGTTAATATCTTTATAATTTATTTATTCTTTGCACTAATACAAAGACAAAAGTGGACTTTTGGAATGAGTATTCTGGTCTGACCCCCTTGAGATCAGATTAAGCTGTATGCGGCCCCCAGATCAAAATGAGTTTGACACCCCTGGACTAATAGTTATATACCTGGAACAACAGGCCAAAATGAAAGAGCCCACATTTTACTTTGAATAAATGAGCCACTGAGCTTAATAATTTCAAATTGACAATTTAGGAGGGCATGAAAATATACACGATACATAAATAAATCCAACAAGAAGGCAGATCTTAGAAGGCTCAAGGAATTGGCTAATTATCATAGACTGTATACTAGCAAGGGGGTCTTAGGAAATAGTAAATTATATTTTCTAAAATAAAAGTAGGCTACAGTATTTTTTGATTTCAGGGTTAAATTGATTATTTCACTTTTAGGTAAACTAATGTTTTGGATCTGTTGTGCAGATCAGATTAAAAGATGCCTCCGTCGAAGGATCCATAATAAAGATTGTTAACAGAAAATTAATTTGATCCTGGTCTGTTAATGATTTTTTAATTTTTTAGTTCTTTAAATAGCCTCATTGAACAGTGTTGATGGAACGGCAAGAGTGAATCTTATAAATCCCACCTCATCTATACAGAACACATAATGGTAAATATGCATTAAGATAGGCCTCTGTCAAAACACATGCAGCATCTGACTTTTGAATCTCGGCTACTGTGGTTATTGATCAGATCGGATCAGATTTAATATGAAGGTGTGTCCAGAAACTGACTCACTGTGACTTCACTGGGAAGAACAACAACATGGCTGGATTCATATGCAACCTTGCTCAAGAACTTTGAGGGGCATACGCAAGGAACGACTGAAAACAACAAAGGCACCGAAAGAACAAAAGACTGTCCACAAAAACTTTCAGCCGAGCAGAGGCAAAGACTTTCTCAAAGAACTGTCAAAACATGGTCATCAGACACAAATGGCCAGGATATACGGTCCGGATTTGGGGGGTCCGGACGAGAATCAGAACCCAGTGAACGTCTCACTGGGGGCTGGAACAAGAGAAAGCTGAACACGTTCTCCAAACAGACAAGAGAACAAATGGTCCTGAAGTCACTCATACCAGCAAAGGCCGCACCCCATATTGATCTGTGAGGATCTGTCGTTGATCTTAGTAGCCGGGATCAAAACTACAGTTGCTATGATAAATTTTTAATGAAACACATAGGCACATTTGGGCCTGCCAGCGCAGGCTTCATGATTTTTAGTTATACTGTGCTCAGGTGGATCTGACGACTTGCTTCTTCTGGTTCCTGTAACTCTGTGGTGAAGCTGAAGGGGAGCAAGGGAAATGATCCTAGCTCCTGACCCCAAAACGAGTTAACTTTTATATTTTTGTTTTTGCAGTTATCCTTGGCGGAGTGCAGAAATCTGATGTGTCACAAGGGGTACATTTTGGTAAATGATTATAATTTTAAAGAAAATGAGATGATATCGTAGATTACTGTTAGCTATATGGTTGTGAAAACCAAATTACTGGTGGCAATAGGCTGAGGTTTAGGAAACATCTGACACTAGTGCTTAGGTTAAAGGATGGTAAATTTAGACACAATTTCCAATTTATTAACCAAATAACTTTGGCATAATTGAAACAAGGTAGAGTTTTGTTTCAAAAGGGGGTTAAGAGGTTGACAGATGTTTCTAAAAATAGAGAGGTTGGAATTGGTCCCTAGAAATAACTAATTAGAAATAACTAGATTGTAAATGTTTCCTAGAAACAACTAGGTTGAAAAATGTTCCTAGAAATAACTAATTAACTAAAAGATGGTAAATACATTTTAGTATACAAAGAATAATAAGGATAACTGATAAATTGGCGTTATAAACAAAGTTCACTTGCGTTGATATTGAGGCGGCATCGGTCTTGAACGTTTTATTTTCTTTAATCATGTCATGGAGGAAGGAGTATTGATGCAAGCATATTTCAAATGAGCAATTAACAACACTGTTTTTTTTCCTCTGTGAAATGTGTGTGAAGCAGGAGGGGGACGCCCCTTGGAAATGTTTCCTGGCCTGCAGGCTCGAACCACTCAAACCTGAAGTGGACCTGATCAGAGGGTGTTTAGAAATATGATGGTTCTGTAGATTTATAGCAATTGACTTGACTAGACGACATGTGACTTATTGACTCAGGGAAAATGTGTATAGAACCACAGGTGTACAATGTTTTGTGAATTATGCTCTGCCGCCGCTTGCTATGTTATTTTTTTAATTATGCTCTGCCGCCGCTTGTGATGTTATTGTTATGTGTGTAATTTCTGCTATAAGCTGAGTGAAAAGGTACAGTATTTTTTGTAAGTATGAACCGCCTTAAAACTACTCATAATTAACCCTAATGAAGATTAAGCCTCTTCCAAACCAACTAACATGCATGATTCATTCTTTGTACTACTGATTTATAATTGATTGGGTGTTGTTTGCTGTGGCACATTCTGTTTATGATAGGTGGTTCCTGGAAATGCTCCAGCTGAGGGAGTTTTCTCAACGGAGTCCCGGGGAGGCAAGACCAGACAGCCCTGGTCAGGAAGGACCCGTGGGGGGTCGCTGAACGCACACCACAGGCAGTGCGTGTCAATGCCAGGGGATCCACACGGTTCAGTGTGCTCCAGCCCGTGAACCAGGAAGGAGCTAAAGGATTGGGCTGGACAACAAGAGGAGCTCGCATTCGAACTCTTGTGCCTTGGTAGACCAAAGTAGCCGAGTAAGTTGCGTGCGAGGCTCAGAAGGACTCTGTTTAATGGGGCCACTCGGTGCTAGGAATATGCACACATAGAACAGACACCTAAAACGATAAAAACACTACATATTAGAGTCTCACATTACACGAAGAAAACTCGGGAACATAGGAGGACATTCCCGAGCACCCAAGGGGAATGCCCCTGAGTACGTGTAAAAAGTATATTAATGTTTCTGTGATGGTGATATAAATCTGGTGTTCTTTCTCTATTTTTGTGTGTTCAAGGGAGACAACTGCCTTACTGCTGGAGGATGAATTTGGGAACTCAAGGTTCATAATTCTGCAATATCCTAAGCGCTTACTATTAATATCGTTCATAGTTTGCATATATTTCCTTATATTCTACAATTTGCATATTAATAAATTCATTCGGGTCTGGACGACCCACTGGACAATTGGCTGATAAAGATCTTCGGTCACTGGAAACAGGTGTTTGTATCTATAATGGTATCATTGGCTATTTTCTTAGGTATACTTATAACCTACGGGTGCTGCTGCGTGCCTTGTTTAAGGTCTTTGACGGTAAGACTCATCACATCCACTCTGGAAAAACGAGATCCTGAAGTGATGCGACAACTGTTTTTGTTAAAAAACTATAACTTGGAGGATTTTGAAAAAACGGATTAAATATTGTGTATATATGCGTTTTAGCTGCGGTATTAGGTGTGTGATTTTATTTCTTTTGGGATGGACCTCAGCAGAATGAGGTCCAAAGGGGGATTGTTGTGAAATAAAAATATATTTGTCTTCGTGTTTTACATTTATTTTGAAGGGGTTTTTCATACGGTGTTCAAATGATCAGTTTCTTTTGTAGAGTGATAAAGATTTACTAAAGGACACAGGCAGATCTGTTCTGGTGAGGCTTGGGGATGATAATATAGCTGGTGCCTCTTTGTCCTGTCAGTTTTACGACTTTGTAGAATATATGACTGGGAGAAGTCCACTGAAAGCCACTCTCTGGCTCTGCATGTTTGTTCAGTTAGAAAGTAACAAGAACAGCTCTAAATATGTGTGTAGGGTATGATCTTTAATGTAATTTAATGTCCAGTTACATTAATTGGTCATTTAGTGGTCTATTAGAGTGTGCGTGTTTATAAGTACTCAGCAATAAATGTACATTTATTTTAGTCATCGATGTGTCTCGGTGCCCCTCCCCCTGGGGCTTGGGGAGACCTGAGCAAGCTGAGGGGAGGCAGTGGTATTTCCTGTGTCTTCTGGCAATAAAGGGGGGACAACAGTCTCTGAAACAAAACCCCCACAGAAGAGTCAGTTTAAAGCAGGCAACCCCCACAGAAGGGTATAAAAAGTTTCCATCCTCCAACAGCAAGGCAGAAGTAAGCCCACGGATCAGGTTGTATGTTCTCCCTGTCCCCCTCTCTCCCTACCTCCTCCTCCTCTTCTCTCTCTCTCTCTCTCTCTCTTTTTCTCTCACTGTCCACGTTTTTAAACAAATGTAATGGATGTTAGGAATAGAACAAATGTATTCTGTGACTTTTTAAACTTATAATTAAACTGGTTTTTGGAACTTTAAATTACGTGCGTTTGTTGTATTTTCAGTGTATCTCTCCTTTCTGTTCCAAAGTGAACCAAAAAACGAATTCTGGGGCGAATAAGAATTAAAAGCCAACAACCTCCTGGATCAAACTCACAGTCATACTTCACAGGCGTAAGAATAACCATATGTATCCTTTCAACATACGGTGTAAACAACAATTGAGAGGTTTCAACAAATAATGAGAAAACCTTGGCATATATTAGTGATTAGTTGGTTAGTTTGTTAGTTAATGTGATTAGTTCTGCTCTGCTGCATGTTCCACCTGTTAACCTGTAGGATAAATAAAAAAATGGTGCAGGGAAATAGATTTTCCCTTCATTGGTTACACTGCAACATTAAGCATTCATTCAACATTAATTAATCTGCTGAAAAGGGGAGGAATGTAAACCCAGTTATGGTAGGAGTTCTCTGCTTGTCCATCACAGCTGTGGAAACATGTGATTGTAAAGTGCATTTCCCCTTTTCAGATATAAATTATTCACAATCTTATTTTGCGTTTCCCTTCACGATCATCAGAAGTCCAGATTTGACCTGTAAATGAAAAAATAAGAAAAAGTCAGCACTAAATCTGTATAAATTACCCCAAACATTCAGATCCAGAGGTGGGTTCAACAGAATCTTGTTGAGCAACTACTATCCAACAACCTGTTTTTAGGCACTTATTAAAATGATCTTTTATAACTTTATTAAATGTATAACTGTTTCCAGCTCTCATCACTGTATGAAGAGTTAAAACGTTGATCTAATTAGTTATTTGAAATGGTGTGTTTAACTATACAGTATGTTCCTTATTCGACATCCCCTTTTGAAACAGGAGGTAAACAAAAAACATCCTGTTACAAAGAAAATAATGGAAATGCTCATAACACAAACGTCATCTGTACTGCAGGTGGAAATACTACCAGAAAGAAAAAATAAAAACTCAAAACATCCGAACCCAACCAGTAGCATCAGACTTACTACTTCCACCATAAGACACATCACCCCATTTGACACATGTCACACCACCACGACATCCTATGCCAACTTCTTCTTCAAAACAACCTCTACTCCATCTCCTCCGCTATCCACACCATAGTAAGAGAGCTTGAATCCTGCTCCAACACCGTGAGCCTTGCTGCCCTTCCACTCGGTCTCCAGGACAAAGAAAACATTTACCTTCCTTCTCTGCATCATGCCAGCAAACTCTCTACCTATGCCTGTCAAAAGGTGAGGAAAAAGAAAAGAAAAAGACAAACACACATCCATGTTGCAAGATTATGGGATAAGAGGGATAGTTCATAACTGGTTGAGTAGTTATTTGACTAACCGAAAACAATTTGTACAGCTAGGAAATGTAAAATCAGATCTTCAAAATATAAAATGTGGAGTCCCCCAAGGTTCAGTGCTAGGACCAAAGCTTTTTCTTTTGTACATCAATGACATTTGTGAAGTGTCTAAAAAGTTACAAATCATCCTGTTCGCAGATGATACAAATTTATTTTGTTCTGGGAATGACTTAAAACCCATTATAGAATGTATGACTTGTGAGATGTCTAAACTTAATGAATGGTTTAAATACAACAAATTATCAATAAACTGGAATAAAACAAAATTCATGATTTTTGGTAACAGAAAAATAGATGATTCTATTGTAATGTCTGTAGATAATAATCAAGTTGAACGAGTACATGAAGTTAAATTTTTAGGTGTTGTTTTAGATCATAAACTCAACTGGAAATCTCATATAAAATACATAAAATTAAAACTATGCAAAAGTATTGGACTTCTAAATAAAGTAAAACATGTTTTAGAGCTGTCAACTCTACAGACATTATATTATTCATTTGTTTTTCCATATCTGACATACTGTATAGAGGTTTGGGGCAACACATATAAAACCAACACTAAACCGTTATCTGTCATACAAAAGAAAGTTATGAGAATTATTCATAAAGTGGACATCAGAGAACACACAAATAAATTGTTTATTCAATCAAATATCTTGAAACTAAAGGATCTGGTTGATTTAAAAATGTTATTGATTATGTTTAAAGCTAGAAAGAGATTATTGCCATTTAATTTACAAAAGTTTTTTGTCTTAAACTCTTGTGATAGAACTAACAGAAGGAAGTATGATTTCAAAAGTAAAACTGTGCGTACTACTTTAAAACAAATGTGCATTTCGGTGCATGGAGTAAAACTATGGAACAGTTTGGATGATGAGTTTAAAAATTGCACTACAATAATCCAATTCAAGAAACAGTATAAAAAAAGAATGGTTAACTCTTACATATTGAGTTGTTAATGGGAACAGTGGTATATTGTTATGTATGTTATTGTTTAAATATTGTTTGCAACTTGTTTTGTTAATTTAATGTTTACGGCCATGACATTTTTGTAATTATTGAGAAAGGGGGCAGGTCTATACAAGATTTTCTTCTTCCTGCTCCCTCTTCACTCGTGTAAATGTGTTGTCAGATAATGAGTTTGTAAAATGAGGATTTTTTTAATCGAGTGAATAAATTGATTGATTGATTGATTGATTGATTTAATAGAGTACTTCTGTGAGGTAGATTGAACAATCAAGTAATAAGATTTAAAATAAAATTCTTCACATTGAAGTTTAGTGCAACAGTATAAATGTCTAATTTAAAATAAGCAGCTCAACTTAAAATACCATAACATGACCTCAACCTGACCAGAACCTGGCCAGAACCTGAGCAGAACCAGAACCTGTGCAGAACCAGAACCTGAGCAGAACCAGAACCTGTGCAGAACCAGAACCTGAGCAGAACCAGAACCTGAGCAGAACCAGAACCTGAGCAGAACCAGACAGAACCAGAACCTGTGCAGAACCAGAACCTGAGCAGAACCAGAACCTGTGCAGAACCAGAACCTGTGCAGAACCAGAACCTGAGCAGAACCAGAACCTGTGCAGAACCAGAACCTGAGCAGAACCAGAACCTGAGCAGAACCAGAACCTGAGCAGAACCAGAACCTGAGCAGAACCAGAACCTGTGCAGAACCAGAACCTGAGCAGAACCAGAACCTGAGCAGAACCAGAACTTGTGCAGAACCAGAACCTGTGCAGAACCTGAGCAGAACCAGAACCTGAGCAGAACCAGAACCTGTGCAGAACCAGAACCTGTGCAGAACCAGAACCTGAGCAGAACCAGAACCTGAGCAGAACCAGAACCTGTGCAGAACCAGAACCTGTGCAGAACCAGAACCTGAGCAGAACCAGAACCTGTGCAGAACCAGAACCTGTGCAGAACCAGAACCTGAGCAGAACCAGAACCTGAGCAGGCATGTAAACAAATAAGAAACTTAAAGTGTCCGTTTTATAAAATAAGGCTAGTAACATGCTTTTCTGAACAGCACTCCTTTACTCTCCTCCTGTGGCTTCACAGAAGGAAGTGTATGTTTTTAAATATAAATATAAAGTCTCTTGCAGCGTGAGCTGGCTCGTCTTCGGCTGCGTCGTCTGGTTAAACTCTGTGTATTGTGTCGGGTGTTTGTTTCTGATGTGCCTAATCAGGTTTAAATGCAGCCTTTTCCTTACCTTCTCTTGAAATACGAACTTTCCATTTGTCATCCACTTTAAAATATCTCCACACAACAGACATCGCTGCCTCCACTTCAAGTTAATGCCGCGTTCCGCTTCTTTTTTACGACAGTCACCGCTTTACAGCGGGCACTGCTTTACGGTAGGCACTGCTGCAAAACTATTGTGCATGTTTTGTTCCGAGACAATTTGACTCTGTAACTCAACATACAGTTAATATAATATTCCCGTTTGTGTTTAGAATAAATATACACATATATATCCGATCCCTGATCGGTGTGTAACGCCCGAGTCGAGTCGAGTCTGAAGTCACGTGATCGGGACCCGGTTTTCGATCACGTGATCGGATCGGGACATCCCTACTCTAAACCACTATTACACAGGCCATGTTCATATGTCATTAAACATGACCTGCACCCCACCAGGCTGAAGTGATGAGAACTGGAAACGTAACAATTAATGGCGTGAAATTAACCCTGCATGTACTGTAAATGTTTAAACAACACAAAAAGCCACCTACAGCAGGAAAGACAGCATATGCCAACATGTTCATGTGAACCTCACCTATAAAAATTTGAAATGTGCCTTTAACACTGAGAGTGAAAAGCACATACCTGTATCTGCAAAAAATACAGTACTACATTGTGAGGACAACAGACTGCCACAGAAGGAAATCAACAAAAACAAAAATATAGGCACAAAACCCCTTTTGTAACTTAATTTAAAAAAATGCAGGACGTCTCCTGAGAGTCTAAGTAATCTGTAGTGCCCAGAACAGATGTGGGATGGTCCCCGTCCAGTAATCTGTCCAAGAGGAAATAAGCAGATAACCACCCCCACATGCAAGTCGAACAAACACTAATTGTCATGCAGCAGAAGTATTGTGTATCTGGAGAGGTCAGCGTGTTTAAAACAAAAGTCACAGCAACAGAAAATAAAAACAAACCGTGTAATAACCCAACTGTTAACTGGCAATTAACTAACTACTTTACTCTGGAGTTTTCTCCAAAGCAGCACTGAAGTAACCACACTAATAAACAGTAACTTTTACAGTCCCAGCCTGAGCTGATTAAGTTGTAAAACTCCCCGTTATCAGCCGAAAACCTTGAGCCGGACCACTAGCAGGTCCAGAACCAGAACCAAGGAGACAACCCAGTGAGATTTATGGATGAAAGAAGGCATTTGTGCCCGTGAAGGCAGATTCACAGGCGCGTATGGGGGTTTGAGGGAGGAGGGGAGGAGATGTCTCCTTCCCGGTACCTCTTTCACTGCGTGTCAGGCTCCAACAGGAAAGTGTTATCTTGTCAGAAGCCATAAATCTGAGTTCGAGCCAGCAGCTTGCATCTGCAAAACTGCTTCGGGCACATCCCCAGACCAGGTTCCTGTCTCCCTGGCTTTTACACTCACAAACGCAATAAATGAGAATAAAAATAAAAATAAAAAATCTGTCTAATGGACAAACTGTTAACCGTCAACCAACCAACAACTGCACTCCGGAGTCTCTTCAACAGCAGCACCGAACAAACCCACGGAACAAACAGCAGCTCCAAGCCGGTCCCTGGACCAGAACCTCCAGAGGCCATCTGCGGCGGGGGAGGGAGGAGAAGGGAGGAGGGGAGCCCCATCTGCAGGAACCGCAGCAAATCAGTGGGGGAGACCGGCCGTGTGACAGCTGCATGTGCAGGCTCCAGCCAGCCCTCTGCATCCAGAACCCACAAAACAATATATGAAAATAAATAATCTTTCCCTGTTGCCTTTGTTTGTGTGTATGCAGCACTTTCCGGTGTACAGGTCGCATGCCTCAAAGAAAAAGAAAGCCAAAAAAACAATAAAAAGATAATAAAGTTATCTTAAAAATGGGTGCGACCTATACAGTGGAAAATACGGTAATCGACTTTAACGGGGAAGGGGAGGAAAAATGTGACTCTGACAGCGATCACAGGTCCCGGTTGTGAACTATAAATCACATGCACGACAACCTGTGACCCCGGAGCGGCAACCCACTCTTACGGCAAAACCGTGTGCCGGATGAAAGCCCTGTGACTCGACGGCGACAGAGTCCCGGAGTTCACGATCAAGCCTCGGCCCCACAGTTTCCCGGAGTCCAAAGGAAAAGTGTCTCCCAGCCGACAGGCCGGAGCTCATAGAAGGGGAAAAAGCAAACAAAGGCACTCGTAAATTATCCCTGCGCGTGTATGGACTTCTATGTGCTTTCCACTTTACTTACATGTACGAAACCCGCAAAAAATGCACATTCAAATGAAATACCAACAGTAGTTCACGTTTTTTTTTTTACTTTTAGCTGCTAACATTATAAACCACTGGCCCACCCGGAGACAAACAGCCCTCAGTCAACAAATAATTTAGTGTGTCCAAACGCAGACGTTTCGTGTAAGAGGAGTTCTGCTCACCTCTGTGAATCACCGGTTGTTGACTGCGCGCGTGCTCGGCCCTGTCGGTGGGGGGGGGGGAAACCCTCCAAATCATCTCTCGTTTCAGACGAAACTGCAAACCTCTCAGCGTCGGTGGTCACCAAATTGTTGCGAATTCAAAAGGTTGAAGGAAGCTCTGAAACGAATGTGCAAGTTATGCAGGTTTATTGTACATAATAAGAATAAACCTTACAGCAACAACAGACCTCTCACCGAGCACAAGTCCACACACACATCTTCGAAGGCGGATCACGGTTTTATACCTCCAGATGACGTCATCGCCTCATGGGACCAATCCTGGAACCGAACCGCCTTGGAACCGCCCTAGAACTTCCCCTACTCTGTACGTGATCCGTCTCTCAGCCAACAAGCTACCAGCTCTGTATGTCAATCATCCAGTGTTATGTCTGTTGTATGTGCAGGCGTGTAACTGTTCCCTAGTGAAAACAAAGCCCGAGAGAAAAACGTTCTGCCCTGTGTCACAATTCACATTATAAGGCAGAATTAAGTGAATACAAATAATGGAACATAATGGGTGTAATGTAATACTGATAGAAATATATTTCAGGTTCAAGCAGAGCCAATCCCCTGCAGAGATGAGAAGTGCATACCTTATATGGAAGTGCTGCATTTCACTCCTGACAAGCGGTTTTATTTTTATTTTCATTTTCATTGTTTTAGGCCTTTGGTTTTGGATGGAATGGGTGGAATAGATAAATACATCTCCATGTTTATTCTTTGTTGTTGCTTGGTGTATGTTGTTGGCTAGAGGTTTAATTTGTTTTAGGTTGTTGCAGGTGGAGGCGTGAACAAAAGCACAACTCTACCTCCACCCTTCCTTGTCTCTCGACACGCCCATTTTCAGGGAGATTTTGGAAGGAGGAGTTACCGTCTCAACCTGGGTTTAGTCTCACTTTCAAGTGAGGCCCAACTCGGCCCGTAGGACGCGTGACGCGGCCCGCCCCACGCCGTCCAGCCAGCGGACACAGATCCAGGACCAGTCGGGAGTCGAAGGACGACCCAGGTGGAGGCAGAAAACCAGTCGGGACCATCCGGACAGCAGCAAACACACCGCAAGGACAAACAGCAACGAACTAAAACAATAAATATTTGACATTAAAATCTACAAAAGTATAAAACAGGGAGATAAACTGGCGCTTACTCACCACCAAGTTTCACCTCTAGCAAGAGGGAAACATGAAGCTTGTGCGACCAAAAGCGCCCAGCTAGCGCGTGACACAGCCAGCTAAAGCCGCCGGAAGGCGGATGACTTGTGTCCACCCCTGGAGGCTGGCTCCGTTTTAAACAGGAAGCCAGCCCCAGACCCACCAATCACATTGCAGCAACTGGTGGTGCGTTTACTGTCCGCAGGACATATTATCACATAT
>JBBPBX010072513.1:0-18047 GCA_038048925.1 Garcialebias charrua
AAGCAAAAAATTGTAGAAACGTTTCGTCTTTCGTCCGAAAGACTTCCTCAGTCTGAGGTGCTGGGTTCAGCTCAGTCTTATAATTATATATTATAGCTTTTTTAGATTTTTCTACCTGGATTATTGAGCATGCATCAGAGCATCTAGGATTAACTAAGAAAAACATCAACTAGAAATACACTAAGCACTAATGTAATAGAAAAACAAAATCATTACAGACAGCCGCACGAACATGAGTCTATATGAGCAAATGGTCACAAATGAACACAGCAACAAGAAAACAGATCAGATCATATATTGAAGCTTCTGAAGATTTTTGCCAGGGATTCCAATAAACAGGGAGTTGCAGTAGTCGAGCCTGCTGGAGGAGACAAAGGCATGGACGAGTTTCTCAACATCAGAAAAAGTTAGAGATGGAAAAAGTCTGGAGATGTTTCGAAGATGGAAGAAGCAGCACCTGTATAAAAGACTCTTGTCCACAGACTCAGTTATTCAGTCAGACTCTAACCTCTACAACACGGGCAAGACCAAAGATCTAAAGATGTCGAGGACAAGATCATAGACTTGCACAAGGCTAGAATGGGTTACAAACCTATAAGTAAAGTTTAAAGCTTTTTTGGCACGATTTCCCGTGACCTCCCGGAGGAGAAATGGAGCATTTCCTGGTTTCTGCCTGAGCCCGCGCGTGCTGGACCCCGCTGATAGCTGGCTGGTGTGTGTCAGTTCAGATGACGTGGTCCGCCCCTGCGGCCCCTGCTCTCCACGTCCTCGCCGGCGTGGTGTGAACTCCTGTCATCTACGAGCCCTGCGTCGGGCTCCACAGACAGCTGCATTGGATGCACCGATCCCTGCCAGGTTCGGTCTTGTTAATGCAAGATCACTGACAAATAAAACTTTCATCTTGAAGGATTTCTTCATGTCCCGTGATCTGGATTTCCTCTGCGTCACGGAGACATGGCTGAGAGCTGATGAACCCGCAGCTCTTATTGAACTGTCTCCTCCTGATTGCTGCTATTTTAATTGCCCGCGCCTGTCGGGTCAGAAAGGAGGAGGAATAGCAGTTGTTTTTAAAAATGATTTTAAATGCCGTCAGGTCTGCCTGCAGTCTTTTACAAGTTTTGAACACTGCTCATTTGAAGTCGGCCGCTCTCATGTCATCTTGTGTGTCGTCATCTATCGATCACCCAAGTACAATAAGGATTTTATAAATGACTTTTCAGAATTTCTGGCCGACATCTTGCTCAAATATGACTTTGTTCTAGTACTTGGAGATTTCAATTTTTGTGTGGACTGTCCTGATGAGCCCATCTCCAGGAGCTTTTTGAATGTTATTGAAATTTTTAGTATACATATGAATCTGGAATTTTGTATTTTGATGGATTCGCTCACTTTCTATGCTAATAAATGTTTCAGTTTCAGCTCCTTCAAGCGATGATCTAATACGAGTTTCAGTTCATGTTACGTAAGAAAGAAAATACAATTGACAAACTTCTCAACTGTGAAAAACATTGACAGATAGTGAAGCAAGCAAGAAGAGTGAAATAGTTATTTATAGATTTGAGTTCTAGAAGTGCATCTCAAAATTAAATAAATAAATAATTTAAAAAATTGTGTTCAAAACTGTTACTTCCTGAATTATAATCAAAAGTTTACTGTCTGATTCAAAGTGTAAAAGCAGTATGTGAAGTTGGGATATGTTGTTCTGGATGTTTGAACAATGTTTGTGGGGATCCTAAGGGGTCAGTCCTGTTGGGACTGACCACTAGGAAACTGTTCATAATTTATGTAAATGAACTATTGTACCTGAAATAATGAAAAGTATATTATTTGCTGATGATACAAATATGTTTTGTGTTGGCAATGACATGGAACAACTGTTAAAGGATGTATATAATTAAATAAACAGATTAATAATGTGGTTTGATGAAAATAAACTGTCCTTGAACCTAAACAAAACAACAATAATGTTATTTGGGAACTGTCAATCACATACAGAAATTCAAGTACAAATAGATTGAGTATTGAAAGAGTTCATGAAAACAAAATTCTATGTGTCACTATTGATGATAAACTCAACTGGAAACCACCCATCAGATATGTTCAAAGTAAAGTCTCAAGAAATATCACCCTCTTAAACAAAGCCAAGTCGATCATAGAACAAAAAGCATTACATGTACTCTACTGTTGACTAATCTTACCTTATTTAAGTTATTGTACAAAATTCTGGGGCAATAATTACAAAACTACACTAAAGGCATTAACAATACTACAAAAAAGAGCAATACGAAAAATCAACAAGGTGGGGTATTTAGAAAGCACTAGTACTCTTTTTGTTAAATCTATACTATTTATTTATTTATAAAATTTGTTCATTAAAAAAAAACCACAATACAAAAAACAATCCCATAAAAGATGACGTACAAAATGAAAAAAAAAAAAAAAGGTAGCAGAAAGAAGAAAAAAATCTTAAGTTCATTAACATAGTTAAACTACAGAGAGCGCTGATTCTTTAAAAAGCCAAAAATAAACAATTACCAGAAATCATTCAAAACCTGTTTCCGACTAAGGAGCAAATTTACTTGTTAAGGAGGGAATCACAGTTTAAAATATGCAAATTCAGAACTACTAGAAAAAACTTTTGTGTATCAGAAAGTGGAGTCAAACTGTGGAATAATTTGAAAACTGAACTTAGACAATGTACAAACATAAAACGGTTCAAATTATCATATAAACATATGATTATTGTAGGATATAATATATAATCTTATTACTCAATTATTGTTGGGGTTTTTGTAATTTGTTATTGATGCTTTTTTAAATGAA
The DNA here is from genome assembly GCA_038048925.1 of Garcialebias charrua. Classification (NCBI taxonomy): domain Eukaryota; kingdom Metazoa; phylum Chordata; class Actinopteri; order Cyprinodontiformes; family Rivulidae; genus Garcialebias; species Garcialebias charrua. The sequence goes on from JBBPBX010072513.1 coordinate 2,824, forward strand.
GTTAAAGGAATAATAATTGTTCATCTACTATAGTTAACGTAAATAGATAGTATTTTAATGGGTTAAATATGGGTTGAGTTGTTATACTGTATGCATGGATTATACATGTAATAAATGTAAGATTATGTGGGTGGTTAAGGAGTGGGAAATTTGATAAGTTTATACTTCTACCCACTCCCTTGAAGGGAGTGGGTAGAAGTATAAATATAATATAAATATAGAAGTATGTATAAATGTATACATATTCAGTAAATAATAAACTAAAACTAAACCAAACATACATGTTAGGCTGATTGGTAACTCTAAATTGTCTCTAGGTGTGAGTGAGAGAGTGAATGGTTGTTTGTCTGCCCCTTTTCCACCGGTCGGCACGGGTCGGATATTACGTCATATGTGCGTCGCAGACACCCTCTTTACGCCTTCCCCACCGGATATTCAGAGTTGCCCCGCACCAGATTTTTGGTGTGGTTTCAGAGGGGTGACAACCCGTGCTCAGCCGCTCCGGAAGGAGGAGTCTGTGTGGACTTGAGCTGTTTTCACGGAAGAGAGGGAAGCGAACACGGCAGGACTTTACATGATAAACACGGTAAAAAGAATTATTTGTTTTTAAAATTATAGCAAAGATGGGTCTTCAGCTGAACGTGTCCTTAATAAAATCACGTACTGCTCAAAACTGCAGGATTTTAAAAAGTAGGATCGCCACGAGCAACGCGCGCGGGCGGCTTTATGTCTTTAAAATGTAGCTCAATGAACAGATATAAAAATATATTTCATAGCTGACTTTATACCACGAGGGTTCCTGATTAACCGTCCTTTAATAATGTCACGTAGTGATCAAATCTGCTGCATTTAAAGTAGGTTCGCTTTGACTTCTTCCAAACCTGTGCGTGCACTACGAAAATAAATTATAAAAAAATCGTATATAAATTCAAATAACTCCAACAGGTTATAATCAGTAAATGAGTATCATGTGATTACACAGTGTTGGTTTGGATAATATCAGTGGTGTGTTTTTTTAGGTATTTCATGATTTGTGTTACAAAGTACTAGGGCGAAAAAAATCTAAGCTAGCTTGACACATTTATGTCTATAAAACATTGAATATTAATTCAAATAACTCCAACGGGTTACAGTCAGTACATGGACATCTTGTGATTACACTTTGTTAATTTGGGTAATATCAGTGGCGTGGTTTTTTAGGTATTTCATGATTTGTGTTACAAAGTACTAGGGCGAAAAAAATCGAAGCTAGCTTGACACATTTATGTCTATAAAACATTGAATATTAATTCAAATAACTCCAACGGGTTACAGTCAGTACATGAACATCCTGTGATTACACTGTGTTAATTTGGATAATATCAGTGGTGTGGTTTTTTAGGTATTTCATGATAAGTGTTACAAAGTACTATGGCGAAAATAATTGAAGCTAGCTTGACACATTTATGTCTATAAAACATTGAATATTAATTCAAATAACTCCAACGGGTTACAGTCAGTACATGAACATCCTGTGATTACATTCTGTTAGTAAAAAAAAAAAAAAGTTTCTGGACTAAATTAACCACATTTTTCTTTTACAGTCAACAGAAGAAAATCACCAGAATTCAACAACCTGTGTCGTCTTCTGGAGGAAGCCGTGAGACACCAGATGGAAATTCGTTACTTCTGTTTGTCACTTCAAACTTTTCCTATTAAACGTTATATTTTCTTAAGTGGTGTCCTCGAACATTCAATTTCCTAAACTTATTTTACAATGTGAAGTGTGTATAGTGTTTAAATCCATACTGGAAGTTAAGAGAACTTTCCATTTGCATTTGACCTTTAAAGAATCATAACATAAAGATTATTAGAATCTGCTCAACTGTTATTACGTTATAAATTATTTGGTTCTAGGATGAAGTCAGACAAAAACAGTCAAAAGTGGCCAAAGTCCTTTGGACAGTTTAAAGTTAAAGTTCACAGACCATCCATCTACCCATCCATCATCCATCCATCATCTGCGCCCAGCAGCAACTTTACCAGGGAGACACAGGTATCAACATCCACCCCTTCAGCTCCTCAAGGTGTTCACAGACCATCCATCCATCCATCCATCCATCCATCCATCCATCATCTGCGCCCAGCAGCATGCTTTGCCAGGGAGACACAGGCATCAACATCCACCCCTTCAGCTCCTCAAGGTGTTCACAGACCATCCATCCATCCATCCATCCATCCATCCATCCATCCATCCATCATCTGCGCCCAGAAGCAGCTTTGCCAGGGAGACACTGGCAGTTTCAAAGATCACAGTGTGATGTTTTAAATCAATCAACTTTATTTATAAAGCACATTTTAAAAACCACAGGGTCAACCAAAGTGCTGTACAATAACATAAAAGACAAGTTAATTAAAAACTATAAAAAGCATACAAAAATAAATAAATACATATACCAGTCTTACTGCAGGTGTGTTAACATGCCATAAAAGATAAGATCACGTGTTAAAAGCCAAGGAATAAAAGTGTGTTTTTAAAAGAGATTTAAAAACAGGAAGAGAGAAGGCCTCTGACACTGAACAGTTCCACAGCCTGGGAGCAACAACGCCAAACGCTCTGTCACCTCTGAGCTTCATCCTAGTTTCGAGGACTGTCAGCAGCAACTGCTCAGCTGATCTGAGATCGAGGAGGGCAGGAAGGTTGAAGCAGCTCAGACAAATATGGTTTTGCAACTTTATCAAGCACCTTGTGCATAACTAAATAATAAAAAATGTTTTTAATACATCTTTATTGTAAAAATAGTAAATTGGAAAATACATGGGTTTAAAGAAGGCAACAAGGTAGGATTATGAATTGGGTTTAAAGATTACAGCTCATGAGGTACTCATTATAGCATGACATCTCTTTCACAACATTCTGTCAAAGCCTTTATCGTGTTCTTCTTCTAGTGGTGGCTACTAGTAAATAGCTTGAGGGAACACTACTGCCACCATGTGGTAAGACGAGTAGGATTCTGGACCCCGCCCACAGAAGGGGTACAAAAAAGCTGTGGAAACAGAACTTAGATGTGACCCGACCCGAACTGAGCCGATCTGAGCCGATCTGATCCGATCCGTGCCGACCGGTGGAAAAGGGGCAAATTATATATATATACTCTGATGCATGCTCAATGCTGGACATGTGCACCGGAGACCCCCCGTGACCCAAAAATGAAAGAAGCGGGTAAAAGATAATGGATGGATGGATAAACCAAATTAACTTAAATGAACAGGAAATGAACACAAAACAAACTGTATTTTGTGATTCCACTAAAGCCAACAACAAGACTTTGTTCAACTTTAACATGTTGTTAACATGTAATTACATTTTTAGTGCCTCATGTTTGTCAACTGAAAATAAGTGAACAACTAGTTACCATATACCTCTGTGCAGTTCAGGAGTTTGACGACAGAATTCTAGGTGGCACAGTTGGAAATGTTTTCATAAGTGAACAACAAATCATATTTGTGCTATAAAAGTGACTGTTTTTAAGGACGAAGTGTCCAAATGAAAACTTTTTGACCATGCTTTAAAGGGGACCACATATAGGTCTTTAAAATTTTTATGTTATGTCTGTGTGCTATCTTGACAATATTAATTCATTTTAATACACAAAATAATTCTTAGATAATTAATTATACCCTTTTTAATTCTGCCATTTTTAACTTTCGTTTTGAACGACCGGTTTCTGATACAAGTTCTGAAGTCCACGCCCTTCAACGATCTGTTTACGCCCTCTGTAACAGCCAGTATCTGTAATGTGTTGTTGTTTTAAAATTAGCTCTTTTTTATTACTCATTTGACTTACTGTTAGTGCTAGCTTAAGATAACTTACCGAAACCCGTCTGAGCGCGCCGCAATTTGCTGCTCCTTTTAGCATTAGACCACCCGAATCCGATGCTAATGTTAGCTTGTTCCTCTTCCGGTGTTCGCCAGCTCCGCTCGTTGCACGCGGCGATTTTGGGAGTTATCGCTGTTCCAGTCAAGACACACACAAAGTTCACCAAGTGTCTCCTGTAAATTAATCCGTAAGGAGAAGGTCCTTGCTGCTGCGAGGCTGCTGCGAGGCTGCTGCAAGGCTGCAGCGAGGCTGTACAGTTGAAGCTCCGCTCCATCCGCCAGAAGAGGGTCCCGTTGCCGCCGGTCCCTACGCCGGCGGTCTGCTCGTTTTATTTCTGCCGGCTGCGCGTTGGGAGCGATCGCAAATACACTAAAAATTGAACTAAAACATAAAAATAACAATTATACTTTATTTATAAAGCCATTTAAAAAAAAACACAGCTGCAACAAAGTGCTGTACACATGAAATTAAGAACATATAAACAAAAGATGAGATGAAATCATGAAAAACAACAGTCATGTGTTTAATACAGAAGTGGGTTGAGCCTAACCAGGGGTTGCTAGGTGAGGGGCTGGACTCATGTTGGGGTGGGTTGTCCTGGCGCTTGTGACGTCACAAGCGCGATTGATTTCAAAACGAAACCTATCTTATCACAGTAAAATAAATCTACTTAGAGTAAATAAACCACTGGGTGCATTTTTTTGGCCTTAGGACTGTTTTTTTATGAAGTAAATACCCAAAGCTGAGTAAAAAAAACATTAAAAAGTGAATTTTGCATGTGTGGTCCCCTTTAAGACCATCATTTTCTGACAATAAAAACTGTAAAAATTAAATTAAAGCAACATAATTGACAATTATGTCCATTTAGGATATATTAATGTGAATATGTAAGCAGAGAATATGAGAAATGTATAGGTCTAGTATGGGTAAATGTAACAAAATTAAATCAGCTAGTTTGCACATTATATCATCTAACAGATTTTTCACTGCATTTTAGCTTGTAAAAGTGGAATATTAACATGAACTAAATTGTACAGAACAGGAACTGAATTCCTAATGAACTGTGAACATGAATCATCGACTTGGACTTTGAACTAGTTCTTCTGATGTGTGAATTTGCACAACACCAAATTGGAATATATTGTAAAAAAGATAAATGTAACTTACCCAGAATGCAATATGTGCTTAGGATTTTACCCCAAAACTATTTCTTGCTTATTTGATACTTGTTAAATTGTTTTTCATTTGCTTCTTTACTGAAGTAAAAGTTTTTCCTCATAGCCTGGGAAAAGTGAAAACCATAATTCCTTATTTCATGTTATTAAAGCCTTTTCTTGATGGAATTCCATTCGAGAATGAGAAAACCAATAAATTAGAGTTCATCTTACATCATCCATAAGGAAATATCTTACAAGAAGATGATAAAAACCATACTGCGGATCTGTTTCCCATTTTACTCCTCATTTTACTTCATCTTTTATAGTGGGTAAATGTGTGTGTACACAGCATGTGTCTACGTGACTCTCCACAGTTAATAGAAAACTTTGCTTGGTTTCCCTCGCCTCATTATTTGATAGACCAGATAAGAAATAGATTTGATTCTGATTAATAACATTATCTAGAGTTCATTGTTTCCGCCAGTCAGCCGAACAACTTCATATCAGCCCAACTAATGCATCAGAAACACCACTGCTGTGTTTAATAATATGGCTGTTAGAAAAGCCATTTGTTCTCATTGTAGCTGCAAGTCTCATTTGGTTGGATGCATCAGTTCTCTACCTCACCAATCCTGCTGACACAATGGGGAATTCCAAGCAAATGAATGTAAGAAATGGCAATAATTTGACAATTGCATTGAGGAGAGCTCTAGGAATTTGTGCTGCAATAAATATGAACAAAATTATATTGAGAAAATATTGAAAACATTTGGAGAAGTAACATTCTGCCAACAGTGTCCACAAAAGATATACTGTCTTTTATAGAAAAAAATAAATGATTCATCATCATCATCATCATCATCATCATCATCATCATCATCATCATCATCATCATCATCATCATCATCATCATCATCATCATCATCATCATCATCATCATCATCATCATCATCATCATCATCAACTTTATTTATAAAACACTTTAACACCAGTCACAACTGAAACAAATTGCTGAACATGAGTAATAAGATAAAATAAAGCATAAAATAAAGTGACAAAGCTAAGCACAATAATGAATTAAAAACTCAACACAAAACACAATAAAACGACAAGTTACAACAGATAAAATCAATACCAATAAAATTAAGTAAAATCAAGTCTCAGTTGGGTTGAAGGCCAATGAGTAAAAATAAGTTTTCAGACGGGTTTTAAACGCGGACAGTGAAGGGGCCTGTCGATGATAATTCTAATAAGGATTACTTGCAATTTAAGGGGGCGGCACAGAGGTGCAGTGGTTGAAGCTGTCACCTCTCAGCAAGATGATCTCAAGGTCAGCTGCTGGCCAGGGTCCATTCTGGGTGGAATTTACATGTTCTCCTTGTGCATACATGACATTCCTTCAGGTACTGCATTTTCCTCCCACAGACCAAAACATGCATGTTAGGTTCACCAGAAACTCAAAGTTGTCTCTAAATACGAGTGAAAGTGTGCATTGTTGTCTTGTTTGTCTCTATGTGATGGACTGGAGACCATTGTGGGTGTACCCGCATCTCACACAGTGATGGCTGGAGATAGGCACCCTGTATAGGCACCCTGTAACATGGAAAGGAGTGGGCAAAAATAAAACAGAATATTTAATTTATTTATTTATTCATAAAATGGTTGGATGTAGCATTCAATGAGAACAGATTACACTCATGACCTGATACACAAAAATGCACGAATGGCTGCATATAATATATAGCTGGCTAATATAAACAAACCAGAGATAGTACAATTTAATTAAAAAATTTCTCAATTTAATTTACAAATTTCTCCTTAACTGTTTGCCTTCATAAAGGTGGAACAATATTGTTGGATCTCTGTACTGTAAACAAACAAACAAAAAAGGCAAATAAAAAATGAAAAATCCAAATGATACTTTACATTTAAATGACAAAACGTTTTGTGCACAATTAACCTTCCAGTAGATCATACAACTAAAGCTTGGTATCCAAACTTTAATAAACACAATTTAGTTTCTCTAACTCATAATGCTTGTTTTTAATGCATCATGTGATGCACTGAACATTGTTTATCTAATAGTTTCACCAAGATTCTAAAGTGAACTTTTGTCAGAATATTAACATTGAACTGACAGAGCTGTCAGTGTAAATGACAAAGAGGGAGTATTTTTTTTAGATTTTACTCAAAGTTTATTTCTTAAAACACCACAAAATTGAGTTCCTCATTACTTATACAGTACAACTATAGTTTGCCCAAAGTTTTTCTGCTGAGGTCACCTGTGGGGAGAGTTTGGGCCCCCGTCACAGCTGTGAACACGGGAGCACTCTAACAATAAATGAATGTGGCAGCAAAGATCGGCCAAACAGTGATGGTCACAATGGGGTTCCAGCAACCCTTAATCATCGAGCTGCAACAAATTAATTACCACAATCATCTACCTACGGCAAATTAATTATCACAATCAATCTTCACAAAGTATACTGGACCTTAAAATAGCCTGCAGTCAACTGGCAACCAGCACCTCCGGCCTGCAGGGTTTAATGTATGGAGCAAGTGTGTCTAAATACATTAGCATTTCGGAACAATATCACTGCATTTTAAATATGTCGCAGAAATATGCACAGAGACTTAACGACACACACATGTAGAGATGAGTAGGACTGTTTCTTTTGTTGCAGTGCAAATAACTCTGTTGTCTGGCTTCACATGGATGCAAATTTGAAAATGTAAACCAAATAGGAATGTTTAATTATCACACTAAGCAACATTGCCCAACAACAAAAACCTCTTCCCACCCCCGCAAATGACAGAAGATGACCCTTTTTTTAATATTCATTTTACTGATCCAGTTTGTTAGTTCATTCATTTGTTCATTCATTCATTCATTTAATTGATCCAGTTTGTTAGTTCATTCATTCATTCATTCATTCATTCATTCATTCATTCATTCATTCATTCATTTAATTGATCCAGTTCATTCATTCATTCATTCATTCATTCATTCATTCATTCATTTATTTAACTGATCCAGTTTGTTAGTTTGTTTATTTATTTATTTTGGTAGCATGGTGGCTTGGTTGGTAAAGCTGTTCTCTCTCAGTGAGAAGGTTGCTGGATTGAATCCGGCAGGGACCTTTCTGGGTGCAGTTTGTATGTTCTCTCCGTGCATGCGTGGGTTTTCTCCGGGTTTTCTTCCCACAGACCAAAAAACATGCATGTTAGGGTGATTGGCAACTTTAAATTGTCCCTAAGTGTGAGTGAGATGGCTGTTTGTTTCATTTGTCTCTCCATGTGTCCCTGACAGGGACACATGGAGAGACAAATGAAACAAACAGCCATCTCACTCACACTTAGGGACAATTTAAAGTTGCCAATCACCCTAACATGCATGCATGTTCTATATCCAGCAGTCACTGTTTGAGAGGACAGGTCTCCAGTCCATCAGATGGACTGGAGACCTGTCCTCTCAAACAGTGACTGCTGGATATAGGCACCAGTGAACCCCATGACCTGAAAAGGAAAAGATGGGTAAAAATAATGGATGAATGGATTTATTTATTTAATTATTACAGGCAATAGATTAATGTTAGGCATCAGGCTTCAAATATTAAGCAACAATCAAAGGTTGTAACTGTAGACAGGAAAACTCAAAGTTTTCAAACTGACAATACATTACATTATTTACTTCAATAAAATTAGTATTTCCTCTGTGAACACTTCACAAGGTGAAACGTGTGTCACCGAGAGGCTCCATCCAGCTATAAGCAGTGTCTGTGTGGGAGGTAAACCTCATGAAAACAGTTTCATTTGCATAGCTGTGAAGTGATGCTGGACATCTGCCTTTCTACGGTCAACCACGAGAACTATAAAAAAAAGACAATACAGTATTGTTAGGGAACTGAGCAGGAATGATAAAAAGCATCAAACTGTACAAGTAGAGCCTCGTTTGCGTATTTCTTAAAAACGAAACAAGAAAAAAAAGTTTTGACATTATGTTGTGGGAGTTTTACTTTATAATTAAACAAAAGGCAAAGATTGACAGCTGGGAGGTTCATTTGAACAATTGTATTGCAGTTTCCCATGGATCAGACTTTATTTTAATCTGGATCTCTCTATGAGAGCAATACCAATGATACTTATCATTGTCATCTCCAGGGCAGTAATAAGCCACAGTTAATACATGAAAGCACAAGCAATCATGTTTTCAGAACTGTAGTAGACATTTTGACTCCGATCAGGCTTCTCTGGGGCACTGCGGCATTAACACTGATGACACCGTCATTTTTGGTCATTCCAATTCCACTTCGAAAGTAGTGAGAATATGTAAAGTCCAGATAATAATTTGAGACATTATCAATAATCAGACAGAAAAAAATACTGTTTTTCTTGCATGCTACAAAGAGCCTTGTTTAACTTATATGTTCCAATGTAGAAGCTGGTTAACCATGAACCAGCATAAACAAGTAAGCAGCCAGTCTCTGGTTAAGATTCCTTCACTGACTGCTCATGCCGATACCTTAAGTAAGCACCGTTGCTTTGATAAATAAAAATATATAAAAATGAACACTTGGGTCGTGCAAGTTGACCATACTTCTAATGCACGGCTGCAGCTGGTTGAAAATAATATAATTGAAATTCAATATTTTGTTCATGACTGGAATGAAAAGAGGTCATCTAAATTCTGGTCAACCCTTCAGCTGCTGACATTTCACATCAATTTATTTCTCTTCCTCCAGGAAACCACGAAAAGGTACAGGAAATCAGAACAGAAACAAAAGTTTACTCTTGTCAGTGATTCATTCTCCTCCAAACATTCAATTTTGTAAATAAATAGAAGTCTAAGTTTCTCCGTCCTTTTTATTAAACCTGAGCTATTTTTTGGTTTGATATTTATGTTTTTTTGTTACATGGTTTACACAGAAAACATATTTTTATATAGTTAAATATGAACTGAAGTTTGTGTATCAGTGCATTTATTAAATATAGGCTATTTATTTGTACACCAGGGATAGATTAATAATACAAAAAAAGTCTACCGTACTTGTTATTATGATACAGATTAATTTTGTATTTGACATAATATATTTGAATTTGCAGCTCTTGTGTTTCACCTTACTAAAAAAAAGACAAAAAAATCTTGACTTTTTGATTTATATAATTTTTGTCCTTCTGGTATGTGTTCCCATATACCTTGTCCTGTCTTGTGCTGCACAATGCCTTGTCTGTTCCCCCGTCTTTGTCCATGCTTTCTAACGTCTCTGCTAGTGTCAGTCCTACTTTCGTAGTCACTTTCTGTCCCCGTCATTCTCTCTGAGTCTGTCACCGTGTCTGTAACGCCCGGTTTTTCTCTCTGCTGCCTGTGGAAATGAAGCAGACACTGTTCAGTTCCTGTGCAAACTGGGCTCAGCCATATTATGTGACATCTCAATGGCGCCAACAAGCAGCATTGCACACAAACAAACACGTTTTTCAGCATTTTTAGTAACATGTATTCAAAAAATAAACTTGAGTAGAATATTAAAGCAACGTTAGGAGTAAATTTACTTATATTTTTTACTTTAAGTAAGCATTCGAGTGTACTATATGTCTGTGCCAATGTTTGTGTGCTCAGGAATAAAGGGAGTTCTTTATTGTGTGTGCTGCATTGTGTGTGTAGGGGGTGGGGGGTGCCTTGATGGCCTTTAGCCCTCATCTAGGCATGCTCCACAGTCCACAGTCTGATTGGTCTCAAACGGTCCTGACAGGAAATCCATCTATGTGTGTATACGTATGTGTGTGTGTGTGTAGCAATGGATGCATCAGGATGACAGCTAAATTGAGTGCCAGGCCAAAAAGGCCACAGGATCACAATGAGAGAGATGAGGACACCACCGCGCCATAAGAGACTGGAGAAGAGATGCTGGCGCTGAGCCCAGAGATGACATGGAAGGACAGTGGATGGTGGTGGTGTGTTTTTATGTGTGTGTGTGTGTGGGGTGTGTGTATAATTGAGTTTTAATATGGTCCCAGATGAGGCGTTGCTGACATCAAGGGGAGGAGAAAAGAAGGTAGGAGAGCAAGAAATAGGAAAACATTGTCTTCTTCCAAGCAAGATAAAAGGGATCATGACCGCTCTGATCCATTTAATCCTTTCTTTTAATAGTAGTTTTCCAGATTACCACGTCAAACTTTGATTAAAACAATATAATAATCATAAATATAATTTAATAAGTATAATTCATTCATTCATTCAACCTTTATTTATACAGGCTAGCCTCGTTGAGTCACGGGGACTCATTTACAAGAGGGACCTGTCTCACTCACACCAAACAACCATCCACTCTCATAATAAATATAATATAATAAAATTATATATATTTTTCGCTCTGGAACAAGGCGAATACAGTCTCTTCACTCTCCCTGTTCTCATCCTGCTTTTTTTGCTCTCTGACTTTGTATCCGAGCAGCTCCTATTTTTACATATCTTCTGCCCGGACGACATGCATGGATATATCTCTGGGGAAGTGGAATGTGATGTGTCTATCTCTGCTGTCGATAGAGGACATCAAAATTGCTAATAACTGGATTTATGACAACAGGTTTCCTGTTTTTGGAATAGACTGGTTCCTGGTTTATCATCAACATACAAAGAAGTCTTCCAATTTAGGAGAGATATTAATACCCAAATATGTAATGTTACCTGATTGTAGTCTTTCATTGAGAGAATTATTAAACACACAATTTATTGGAAGAACTGTAGATTTTGTCCAATTTATAGAATAATCAGAAACTTTTGAGAACGAGTTTATTAATTTGATAACATTAGATATTGAGTTTCCTGAGTTCTGAAGAAAAAGTTAAACATCGTCAGCATAAAGACTAATTTTATGTTCTATGTTTTTACAGTGTATGCCTTTAATATCAGCACTTTGCCTGATTGCTGCTGCTAAAGGTTAAATAAAAATAGCAAATAATGCTGGTGAAAGTGGGCAACCTTGCCTGGTGCCCCTCTGTAAACAGAAGCTTGAAGATATTTGATTATTCATTTATGTCCTGACGCATGCTGTTGGTGAGCTATATAATATTTTTAACCAGTTAATGAAGTAGTTCCCAAATCCAAATTTATTTAAGGTAGCAAATAAGAAATTTCAATTTACTCTATTGAATGCTTTTTCTGCATCTAAAGAAAAAGTAGCTGTTTCAATATTTTAAAAATACGAATACTCTATTACATTATATAATCTGCGAGTGTTTGTGTTCGAGTGTCTTCCTTTTATGAATCTGGTTTGGTCTGGATGTATAAGGGTGAGTCCAGCGCGCTGACGGAAATAATACCACCAAACTGTTTGTTTTTTAACGACCCGCGACCATCAGGTCGTGGTGGTGGATTATTAACAATATTCAAATCAACTTTTGACTGTAAACAACTGTCCATTCCAGTCTCCTGCTCTAGCTTTGAGCTGACTGTTTTTGAACTAGGCCATTCACCTGTAACTTTGTGTGCTCTTGTCTACCGGCCGCCTCGCTCCAAGAACTTCATCAGCGAGTTTTCTGATTTCTTGGCTGAAATTACAGCTAAATATTCTCGGGTCGTCATTTCAGGCGACTTCAACTTGCACGTGTGTTGTCCTGAGAAGCCCATGGTTAAGGACTTTTTAGATTTATTGGACTCATTTAATTTAACTCAACACGTGAACTCTCCCACGCAGCAGCGTGGACATTTATTGGACCTTGTTTTAACATGTGATGTGACCGTTTCAAACCTTGAAATAGGAGACAATGTATTCTCGGATCATAGGCCAGTCAATTTTCAGTTCACCATCCCCCATGTAACCCCTAAAACATGCATTCCTGCACGTAAAGGCAGGAATGTTAACCATTTAACTGCCGCACGTTTCACTGAGGTTTACAACAATGACATGTTAATTCAGCCCCCATTGTTCCTCTCCAGCACTGAGGAGCTGACAAACCAGTTTGACTCTGTTTGTTTAAAGGCTTTGGATCAAGTGGCTCCTATTAAACCGAGAAGACCAAAACTCAGGGCCGAACCGTGGCTGAATGACACGACCAGAGCTGCCAGGCAGCAATGCCGAAAGGTGGAGAGGAAATGGAAAAAAGACAGACTGCAGGTCTCTTTTCAGATGGTAAAAGAGAGCTGGCGCCGATATCAGAAAGCAGTGAAAACTGCTAAATCACAATACTTCTCTGATATCATTGCTGCAAACTCTCGTAACCCTCGAGTTCTGTTCTCCACCCTAAACTCTGTTCTCCACCTCACTGAACAATCACCCATGGAAGCCTCGACTGAGCTGTGCGAGAACTTCCAACATTTCTTTTTAGATAAAATCGCAACCACCAGGGCTCTCATTTCTCCTCCATCTCACGATCCATCCATCCCACCTCAATCTGTTGCTGTTTGTGACCATTTTGAACCAGTCTCTCTGTCCTCTCTAGAGCAGGTCATGTGCAGCCTGAAACCATCTGGCTCCCCCTTCGATGTGGTCCCCCCTCGGCTTCTAAAGGAGGTTTTTCACACTCTAGGTCCCTCCATTCTCTCGATTGTAAATAGCAGTCTATCCTCGGGTGTGGTGCCAAAATCATTAAAACATGCTGCTGTTCAACCCCTCCTGAAAAAACCAAACCTCGACCCGTCAGTATTATCCAATTTCAGGCCTGTCTCCAGACTCCCATTTGTTTCTAAACTTCTAGAGAAAATAGTTGAGTCCCAACTAAAGTGCTTCCTGGAGGATCACGCTATCCCCGAGCTATTCCAGTCTGGCTTCAAATCCCTCCACAGCACTGAGACTGCCCTACTGAAGGTTTTTAACGACATCTTCCTATCCACAGATACTGGTGACTCTGTGCTGCTTGTCCTATTGGACCTCACATCCGCTTTCGACACCATCGACCATGAGATCCTCATTGCTAGGTTGGAGCAGTGGGTGGGCATCTCAGGATCAGCCCTAAACTGGTTCAGATCCTACCTCTCTGACAGATCCTTTTGTGTTTCCATCAACGATTTTACTTCTGCAGTGGCGGCTCTTAAATGGGGGGTTCCGCAGGGGTCCATCCTGGGTCCTCTCTTGTTCTCCTTATACCTGCTGCCACTCGGTGCTATTTTCCGGAAACACAATATACCTTTCCACTTCTACGCTGATGACTGTCAAATCTACTTCCCCCTAAGACAAAATGGTACAGGCTCTATTCAACCTCTGCTCGACTGCCTGGCTGACATCAGGGACTGGATGGCTTTAAATTTCTTAAGCTTCAATGATAAGAAGTCTGAAGCCATATTGTTCCTTCCCAATGACACAACCTCAAACCACTGCATTGACCTGTCTGCTCTACCCCTGTCCGAAAAACAAAAAGTCACAAATCTGGGAGTGATAATGGATCCTGCCATGAAACTCAACAGTCATGTAAACATGATCGTCAAATCCTGTTTTTTCCAGCTGAGGCGTCTGTCTAAGCTGAAGCCCATATTATCAAAAAACAACCTGGAGACAGTGATTCACGCATTCATTACATCTAGGCTTGATTACTGCAATTCCCTTCTGCTTGGCGTCAGTCAAGCCACCATTGCACGATTACAACTGGTTCAGAACGCAGCTGCCCGATTTTTAACCAGCACACGCAAAAGAGAGCACATTACACCAGTCTTGGCCTCCCTTCACTGGCTACCGGTTCATCTTCGAATCCAATTCAAAATTCTCATGTATGTCTACAAATCGCTGAACAGTCTCGCCCCCGCCTATCTCTCGGATCTGATACACCCATATGTCCCTCCACGTGCTTTGAGGTCAGAGGATCAGGTACTCTTAATAGTTCCAGAAACTCGCCTTAAGCGCAGGGGTGACAGGGCGTTCTCTGTAGCAGGCCCAAGACTCTGGAACGAGTTACCGCTGCTCATCAAACAGGCCCCCTCCCTCTCGGTTTTCAAATCCCGGTTAAAAACTCACTACTACTCCATTGCTTTCAATGCCAGCTGATTTGTATTGGATCGTTTGATTTATGATCTGCAATGTTTTTATGTTTTTCGTGTTGTACTTCATTGTCTGTGTTGCCTGTTGCGTGTTTGTTTGTCCAGCACTTTGGTGTGGACTTGTTCCTGTTTAAAGTGCTTTATAAATAAAATGGTATGGTATGGTATAATAACAGGAGTTTTCTTCTATAATCTTTTAGATAAGACTTTACAAATTATTTTAACATCAACATTAATAAG
>JBBPBX010072514.1:7845-18046 GCA_038048925.1 Garcialebias charrua
GTGTTAGCTAGCTGGCTAGCTTCTGCTAGCCAAGCCATGAGCTAGTGTTGGAGCGGCGGCGCGATCAATCTGCAGCTGCTGCTCCAGCCGCTGCTCCAGCCTGAGACGTCCACAGAGCTATTCCAGCTAGTAATTAATCCATATGATGCGATCCTGGTCACCAGTGTTCAAAAGGCCGGCTCCCGTGTTAGCTCCAGTGTTAGCTCTGGAGCTAGCCAGGCCGGAGGTGTAGCCAGGCCGGCCGGAGGTGTTCGCACGGCGGCCTGGCACGATCGGCGATAAATCCGCTGCTGCCTGAGACATCCACAAAGTTCACAGAGACGTTTCCAGCTAGTAATTAATCCATATGAAGCCATCCTGGTCACCAGTCTTCGTCCGGCTCTCGGCAGCTAACCTAAGATGGCGTCCGGTGTTCTACATTAATTTGTGACCGGAGACCCCAGTGACTGAACCTAAAATAGCGTCCGGTGTTCTACATTAATTTGTGACCGTGTAAACTGAAGACCTACTTCCTGTTGCCCAAGATTGCTCAAAAATTGCTCAAAAATGATCAGAAATGATCTTTTTTATCATAATTATTATTTATAAAGCCTTTAAAACAACCAGAACATGAAATTAAGAACATTTAAACACAAAAAAAAAAAAAAAAATTTTTTTTTTTTTTAATACAGTAATTTCATATTTTTATTAAATATGATATGTTCGTAGGTCCCGTGGTTCGCAGGTCGATGGGGTCGTAGGTCGGGGGTCACCTGTATATATATATATACAGGTAGTCCCCGACTTACGAGCGCTCTTACATACGAGGTCCCGGACTTACGAGCTGGCGAAAGAGAAGTAAATTTGTAAAAAATACAGCACTTTTTTGTGTTTTTAGATGAAAGTGTGTTAGCTAACCGTTTGGAAACACGTTTCCGACCATGTTTATGAACTAATATGAACGTTTTTGATGAAAAACGAGTGTTCGTAGTAGCGCTAGCATAAATGTTCCAACTTACGAGCGAAAATCCGGACTTACGAGAACACGTGCTTCGTGTTCCAACTTACGAATTTTCGTGTTACGAGCAACTCGCAGGAACGGAACTCGCTCGTAAGTCGGGGACTACCTGTATATATATATATATATATATATATATATATATATATATATATATATATATATATATATATATATATATATATATATATATATATATATATATATATAAATAAATACATAAATAAATAAAATTGAAATTAACAAATCTAGACCCCGACATACACACCCCGTCCCCAAATGTGCTGTTGGTGTGTGTTGTTGTAAAGTGCATTTAAAAAGGGAAGAGAAGGAGCAAAGGCTGGCATTATGCCAGTTTCCCCTCCACTCCAACTCTAACCCAGGCCCTTATTGTCTAAATGCATAATTGTGAGTGAGCATAGGCACGGGGGGCGAGAGTGATGTCATCCCGCCACCCATAACCATAGTGCTCACCCCAATTCCTATATGTGAATTTTATGAGGATGTTTATGAGTGAATGTCTAAAGTGTATAATAAAATTGAGTCCCAGGTGGTTCTGAACAACAGAGATGTAAAAACGTTGCAGCACACCCGAGTCTCAAAATCCCTACATGTATTAATTTGAGATGAGGAGGGCGGAGGTGCGTGGTGAGGGATGGGGAGAAAATATCTGCAGGAACAATGCTCCCGCAGCGAGTCAGCTCCCCCGCTGACCCTAGATACCCCCCAGTTCGCCAAGGTCCACCCCAGGAGCGAGGCAAAGAAAACACCTCTCCGGCCGCCAGGCCATTGAGCCAAAGACCAGAGAGGGACACGGCCCCAAGGGCCGCCAACAGCACAACCAACAGCCCACATCCACCAGGGCCGCCCAGATCCCTACGAACCGCAGTCAGCCCGCCGCCCAAGAGGACACAAAATCCCACATGGACGACACGGCCAAGAGCGCCCGCCCAACCGCCGACAGAGCCAGGAAGCACCGAGAGCGGGCCCCAACCAGGGCCCGCACACCGGCCATGCGTAGTCCCAGACCACCATCAAGGACATCCACTTAGTCCCCACCCCAGAAGAAATACTACACCCACCCTTCATACTAACAACTTTCAGAACACATAACACACTAGACACCCAGGCTGGGTTGACCTGCCCCCTCCCATTGGCCATCAGTCACGCTCCCAGACACCCAACCCCCCAGCACATGAACCCCCAGCCCACCAGCGAGCCGAGGGCCCCCGGCCAGGGCCGGGCACCAGAGCGTGAGCCAGCCCATAGCCCGGCGACCCGCCCGCCAGAGCCCAAGACCCCCGACCCCCACCAGGCCCAAGCCCGGGGACGACACGCCCCCAGAATCCCAAGCTCCCGGCGCCCACCCCGAAACCACCCCAGCACAGCCGGGCCACCGACCGGCGACCCATGACCGCCGCCACCGACCACCCGAGGGCCCGCATGCCGCCCCCAGCAGACATCCCTCAGAACCCCCCCGGTCTTCCCCAGGCCATCCTAATACATTTATTAGCATTATCTTAGTGCTATAAATAAAATATTTTTATGGCAAACACATTTTCACAACTTTAAACAAGTACGGTAGTCTGTATCTAAATCGTTTAAATCTCCAGCCAGCTTGCTATAAATGAACTTTACCTTAAAAGATTTTTAGATCCAGTGATTAAGAAATATCCCTAAGATTTACAACCTGTGCCTAATATGTTGTTGGTGTGATTGTCGTTACTGCTTCCCTTCATTATTTGAACGACACAGCCAAGAAACACTTCACCTGCAGTTAGTAGAAACTGCTTGAATGGTTGTACCCGAAAGCAAATGCAAAATGTTAGTGCCAGATGTTTTTTTTTTTTGTGACCAAAACCAGAACAGCTTCTCAAAAAGGCGAAACACCTGCTGCCGCTAGTATTCGGTTTAACAGACGGATGTAAGAGGAATGCTGATTTGAGCTTTTTGTGAGAAAAAAAAGGTGAGATTGTATGTTTCCAAAAATTGTATCTGTCTAAAGTGGTTTGTTGGTAAAATACTTTGTGTTTCATAAATGTTTCTCTGCAGTTACCTCTCAGCTTCACTAATGTATACCTCTAAACTATAAAAACCTCTAAATATGGATTGGCTCTGAAATAAGGCAGGACTTCAACATTCCTAAAACTTAAAAAGTAATAGTATCTCTGATGTGGAAAAGGTTTAAGAGTTTTCTTGTAAGGGCATACAATCAAAGCATGGATCTCCAAACATCGACCCGTAGATCATTCCGTACTGGGCAACTTAAAAATCTATACAAGTATGTTTATCCATAGTGTATTGGTCTATAAGTATTTTATTTTGGATAGTCAACACTTTGGTTTGTGTCTCTTTCCTCCTCTTGATTCAGTCACGTTCATTTTTAACATACAGGTGGTCCCCGACTTACGAGCGTGTTCCGTTACTACAAGGTTCTCGTAAGATGAAAATCTCGTAAGTCTGTACTGACCTTTAATCGACCTTTATATAACACACAAGCCGCCACTGAACATGTACACGTAGGTAATGAAGTTACCAAGCATTTCAACTATCCTAACACTTTTAAACACTTTTAAACAAATTTAAAACATTTATAAAAAATATAAAAAAATAATTTCTTACTTTGAGCGCAGCTTCTCTCATCTCTTAGCTTCGCCGCGTTACGTCCGAGGTCCCCAGCTTTCTGCAGCACCACGCAGTCCAAACTGTTTAAAGGAAGGACTGTTAGTACGCTAACTTCATACATTTGGAGCCAGAAAAATATTTAATAAACTTACCGAAAGCCGTTTCTCTGCGGTGTTCATTCATCCAAACAAGCTGCCCATGTTAGCTGTTGTTAGCCCCCACCAGATTAGGCCTGCTCTCGTTAGCGCTCGTTAGCGTGTAGCACATCCAAAAAAGGCTGTCGGAGCTGCTTCTCCACGTTAGCTGGTGTCCATCCGACATCTTAGGCGAGCTCCCGGACATTGAGGCGAGCTCCCGGCCGTCGGTTCGGTTTGGTTCTGGTCAGGGTCCACTTAGCATTTAGCCTAGCATTAGCTTAGCCCATGAGCTAATGTTGTCGCGCGGCGCTTTGGAAGCGATCGCCGAGCGATCTGCTAATGCTGCTCCAGTCAAGACACATCCACAAAGTTCACCGAGTGTTTCCAGCTATTTTATCCGTATGAGGCAACCTCTGATTGGACGCACAGTCCTCAAAAGCCAGCAGCTCCCAGCTGCAGATGGTCCCTTTGCCGGCATGTCTAATCCCCGCCCGCTTAGCTCCGCTCGTTGCATGGTCAGGCGGCGGCGATCCGCTCGTTTTATGTCAGCCGGCTGCACGTTGGGAGCGATCGCTAATGCGCTAAAAATTGAAATAAAACATAAAAATAACAATTATACTTTATTTATAAAGCCATTTAAAACAACCACAGCTGCAACAAAGTGCTGTACACATGAAATTAAGAACATTTAAACACACACAAAAAAATAATAATATATATTTTTTTATTTCATATTTTTATTAATAATAATAATAATAATAAATTCAATTTTTAACGCACTTTTCATTAATGAAAATCTCAAAGTGCTACAAAGTGCAACAGAATTAAATGTCAATAAAACAAGTAAAATCAATAACAGTATCAACTAAGATCAAAAGTAGAATCATGAGGAGGTAGAGTATGCTCGGTTGAAAAGAAAGGTCTTCAAGCCGCTCTTAAAGTCAACCACAGACTGTGGGGCTCTCAGACAGTCAGGAAGAGAGTTCCACAGGCGGGGGGCAGCCACACTGAAAGCCCGGTCTCCCATGGTCCTTAATTTGGTTCTCGGAATGTGAAGGAGATTACTGTTCTGTGACCGCAGCTACCGGGTGGATGAGTATGGAATAAGAATATCCTTCAGATAATCTAAATATGATAACCTCGTAAATTCAGAGCCTCGTAAGTCCAGACGCTCGTAAATCGGGGACTACCTGTACTAGCAAACCAACAAACCAACCAACCCCAGCAAAGATGACTAGAAAGCAAACTTTGCCTGAGAAATTATTTCTCTTCACTGACCTCTGAGAAGGTTGACTTGTATGAAACAGTTCATGATGCAAAAACATTTTGGGACCTCCCATTTAAAAGTGAGTTATTTTAAAGGTATGAACAAACAAGAAATATGACTGAGACAATTAGAAGAAAAAAAAGAGTCCACCAGTGTATCTAAATCCAACCCCGTTGACTTGGAATGGAAGAAATGGTTAAAGATGATGGATGGATGAATAGATCGCAATTGTAAGACAGTAAAAGATGACACTGGTGTGAAGTATTTTTTGTAGCTTCTGTGGTAGTTGCAGAATATTAATTGTTTACGGCCATACCACCCTGAACTTGTCTGAACGCACCAGATCATGGATGTTATGCAGGGTCAGGCCTGGTTAGTATTTGGATAAGAGACTGCCTGAGAATACCAGGTAGCATAAGCTTTTCTCCGATTTCCCTCCTGGGATTAATAATCTTATATATCTATCCGTCCATCCATCTATCTAATTAATAAATTAATTAATCCTGAAGGGTCCCACACTTGCACAGGTATTTTCTTTGACTTTGTGGGACTTTTAGCTTGGAGTCATTATTCAAATCACAAAGAAATGTGTATTCTATCTATGTATGTGGTTCATGTTTGTGGGTGTAAGTGTGTTCGAATGCGGGGCATTGTCCCTAATGAATTCCCTCAGTCTGAAAAGGTTTCATCAATGGCTGCTAATTTCACCTGACACCGCTGTGCCGCCGCTGAGCATGACCTGGGAACGGATCGGCATGCATCAGTCTCACCCAGGAGATGCCTCTTTTCTGGTGGCAACACACAAATAAACATTTTCCGAAGGGTCAAGGTGGGTGTCAGGGTTTCCACATCACTTATCCCCAAGGAAAGCACCTGATCCTGATCTGGTGCGGGCCGTCTGAGTCTAACTCCACCTGACCCACAGGTGCTAAGTACTGTTCTGACTCTGCTGTCACACCTGAGGAAGACAGCTATCAGCTCTAGAGATATACACCGATACAACTTTCACTCCTTTTCCCCTCTCTCGATGATATTGTTCTGGCTTACTGCCACAATTCATGGGAAGTCCTTTAAAACACTGCGTGGACCACCTGAGGAGTGCTAAAGTGAATTCCTCTCAAGCTGAAGTCAAGCAGCACCAAATAAACAGCACCCAGTGGACAGATGGTGTCACACTGTTGAGCTGAAGTGTAGGGGAAGCGCTGCCAAATAACAGGGGTTGCCAGTTGTGGTGTTCAGCCTCCAAAGAGAGTGTGTGTAAAGATATGTGTGTGTGTGTTAAGACGTTATTAGCTGTGAGCCTCATGTTTCTGTGTGTTTGACAAATTTTGAATAATCTCAGCATCTTGACTAAAGAAAGAACATTTTTGTGTACAACACTGGTTACACACAGACCTGTCTAACTCTAACCCTCATCATACAAATACCTGTCTAACTCTAACCCTCATCAAATACCTGTCTAACTTTAACCCTGGTCATACAAATGTCTGTCTAACTCTAACTGTGGTCATACAAAGACCTGTCTATCTCTAACGCTCAATTGCAGTACTGTATAGTATGGAGTAAGGGACTTGTTGAATGATAATGCTTTGCACTTGCTTTATAATACACTTATAGTTCCGTATTTAATTTATTGTGTAAATGTTTGGGGTACAGCATGTAGGACAACAACTAAGCCTATTTTTATTTTGCAAAAGAAAGCTGTAAGAATTATAATGAGGAAACAGCATTAGGCTACCGTCCTTCTGGTACTTTGTTTTGTCAAGTGAAATTAATGTATTTAAGTTTTATGATTTGGTTGATTATAATATTATTTTACTTATGTATAAGGCTCAGAATTTCTCACTATACCATCTAACATTCAAACCTATTTTGTGAAAATGATTGATTGCTATAATTTAAAGGGAAAATAAATATTTGTTAAACCTAAGTTTAGAACCAGTTTAAAGGGTAGGTCTACTACGATGAGAGGAATTGATCTTTGGAATTGTCTAGAGGACAATGTAAACAATGCGAAGTCCATACAAATATTTAAGAAAATGATTAAAACTATTTTGTTGAAGAGTTATAATTAATTTGATTCTAATTTAACAAATTAAAATAGGTATTTTGATGAGACTTTATACTTTTGATGAGACTGTATACTTTTGTATTACAATAATATTAATGTTTGAATTGATAGTTTGAATTGATAGTTTAAAAAGGAGCAGATATGATAAGAAATGTTTTCTTCTTCTGCTTCCTTTCATTTTATGTTTTTTTTTGTTTATTTCCTTTCTAGACAATTGTCATTGTTTTTAATATGAAATGAATAAAATTATACAATACAATACAATGCAATTATACAAAGACCTGTCAAACTTTAACCCTGGTTATACCTGTCTTACTCCAACTTTAAACAACTGTTAAGTTAATCGTAAAAACAAATGCAGACATGTTCATTTTTAGTAATTTACATTGCTTTATAATATAGCTGTTTTTGTTTAGTTTTCATATCATTTATTTTATTTACTATTTGCTTTATAATATAGCTGTTTTTGTTTAGTTTTCATATCATTTATTTTATTTACTTTTCATTTTATTTGCTTTTGTATGATTGTCTATTGTTGTTTGTACCTCATCAGTGTTCTTTGTTTAACACAGGTCTCTTATAAATGAGTCCTCATGACTCCGTGAGAATAACCTGTATAAATAAAAGTTTAACAAATTAATATAACAGAGACACACTTTGGCAATCTGGGGTGGTTTTCTGTGCAGACGATACCCCAGCAAGCATCTTTTTAATTCAGAAATCCGACAACAGCAGAGCCATCATTTGCCTTCATCGTCCCTCCCACTGGTCGTTTTATACTTCTGCTTTTTTCAAGGTCTTTACTCCAGGGCACAAAATAAATAAATAAATAAATAAAATCCATCCAGAATCGGGTTATGATGAACAAACTGTGTAGCAGAAGTTGTTTACAGGAGGAGCAAAAAACAAGAAACAACACTGACAAATGGGCACTGCAGTTAGCTTTTGTGAAACAATTAATGTTGCTTGTGGTGGGCAAAAGTGCTCGCGGGCATCTCTCATTCTCCAGTTGTTGTGTATGTCGTTGACGTTGTGGGTTTCTCACTGTGTCAAGAAAGACCATATTCAAATGTGCGTGGCTATTAAACTTTAATTTGCACAACAGATGAATGTCAAGTACAGCGCTTTATCAACAAAATGCCCTTTGTTTCAGCGTGCAAATAGTCGGGCTTTCACCAAAGCAAATGAGCTCTTGAGTCTGACATTAACCAACTAAAAAAGGTAGATAAAGAAAACAGCACTTTTTAAGCTTTCCAAAGTTTCACATTCTAGCAACACAAGTGTTGCTAAAAGAAATTGCACGTTCTATTTTTCTAATAATCATCCTACTGCATCTGCCTTTTTATTTTGGTGAGATTTCTGCTGTTCCTTTCAAAATTAATGGTGTTGAAATATGTAGAGTGAATGAAACAAAGTTTTGGGTGTATTCATTGATGATAAACTGTCATGGAAGCAGCACATAAGTTCTGTTAAAACAAAAAAATATCTAAATCCACGGCTGTATTATACAAAGTGAAGGACTTATTGAATGATAACGCCTTATATTTGCTGTATAATGCAATAATTGTACCACATTTAATTCACTGTGTTGATGTTTGGGGGAACAGCGTGTAGAACTATAACAAAGCCTATTTTTATTTTACAAAAAAGAGCTATAAGAATCATAACAAGAGTGCATTACTGTCATCCATCTAGTATATTGTTTTGTAACATGAAACTATTGAAGTTTTATGATCTGTTAGAATATCATATTTTTTATTAATGTATAAAGCACAGAATCAAACACTACCTCCAAATATTCAAAAACATTTTGTAAATAGGAAAAGTTGTTATAATCTTAAGAGAACAGACATTTTTTTTAAACCACATAATAGAACAAGTTTAAAGGGTCAGTCTACTTTAATACAATAGTTCTATGGAATGGTTTGGATAATTATGTTAAAAAAGCTAAGTTTATGTTTATATTTAAGAAAATTATTAAAAGTGAACTTTTGAAAACATATATAAACGGTGAAAATTATAAATAACTGTGAATTGCTACGAGTTACAAAATTGGTTCATGGATAATTATTGTTTAAATTGATTTTGTTGTAAGAAGGGGCAGCCCCTTCTTACAACAAAATCAATTTAAACAATAAGAAAAAAATCTTATAATATCTGCCCGGCAGATATTATAAGATTTTTTTCTTCTTCTGCTTCTTTTCATTTTAAATTTGTTTGTTTTTTCTTCTTCTTAAGATGGTTTTGTAAATATTTTTTGTGCTTTAAATTTGAAATGAACAAATAAAATAAAATAAATATAACTTTGAGTGAATACGCTGAGATTGAATCGTTCACAGAAAAGAAGAATTTCTTCTCCGTGTATCGCTGTTTTGAAAAGTAGCAAAGAGACAACACTTTACTACAGAGAGATTAGTGTGTTGATGGATGGAGGTAACCAGTGGTACTGAAGTATTGCACCTCTCAACACCATAAGGTTTTTGAATCCCAAGACAAACAACGTCCCCTTTTAGCTTTGGGTTTAGTGTTGATTCAGTCTGTGTAGCTCTTAATACCTCGATCCTTGTTAAGATTTGTTTACACACTGTGATGCTTAATGAAAAGAGTGCAAGGATAAGAAGCTCAGTATATCTGATACAGTATGAAGTTGGGAGGCTTTGTGCAGAGGTGAGTCAGCCCTCCTCGCTTTCATGCACACACTTGCACCTAAAGTACTCCTGTCAGTAGGGCTGATGACCTCCAGCGCGTGCAAACCTGACAGCTTCTTCCAACCACGTCGGCAGCGCAGACACAACACACGCTTGCACTCCAGATGCTGATACGGAGACCCAAAGCAGGAAGCAGCTTATACCGAAGCTTGAGCTGATGTTGCTTGACACGGCCAAAACAAAGCTCGGTGTTCCTTCACCGCTACGTTAGGCACCAAGGTTGGCATGTCAGGCCTTACCTGCTTCCTGTTGGCAGGCTCCATGGAAACCCACAGTGACGACGCCACCTGGTCGGTGTCAGCAGAAGTCAGTGTGAGCGGTACAGGGGGAATGTAGAAACAGGGAGATCTGGTATAGAGAAACTCTCGATCCGCCATATACAGTATATTGCGATAG
>JBBPBX010072515.1:0-18046 GCA_038048925.1 Garcialebias charrua
AGTTACTTTACTTTGGATCATTACTTATAACTACTGTAGTTTTATACAACTACTGTAATGAAGAATAAAATAAACCCATATGCCAATACCCATTAACAATAACATTGTGTGGTGTAGAAATGGTTGTAGTGCATCACTAATATAACAATCACTATTTTAAGAAACCTCTTTGTTCGATAAAGGGGTGTGCCATCTTCCAGCTTCAATGAGAGCAAGTAACCCCTGGCCTTTGACAAGAACTCCTTGGTGCTTGTCCAATTCCTATGAGCAAGGGGGGCTTTGAACCCTTTGGCTCTGGGATTGCGACTGTTCAAGATGTCAAACAGCGTGTCCATTATCTACAGACAAGTATCTAAATTAACAGGAAGCACTGAAATCATCATCATGACTGGGTATTTCATTCTTCTTCATTTTCTCTGTGGCTGTGATTTTTAAAATTACATTGCTGAACTTCTTTAAACTTGTAAATCAGAGATGTAGAAGAAGTGAAGGGTGCTTCGGAGGTAGGTATTTATCAAAGTACTTGCATATTCTTGAATTTGAGGATGGCCATAATTATTTAATAGTTGTTGACGCTCAAATTCAAATGTGTCTGTGTTAATGATTTTTATAACAAAAAGCACATATACAGAAATATCTTCAGTTTGGTGTGATTATTCAAAACTGCTAAATTGACATTATTGTGAAAACTTTAAGTAAAACCATTGACATGATAAAATGTGGATGGCACCAGGATTAAAGGGATAAAAGCAATTAATTACTCAAATGTTAAGAATATTGAAATAAATTAGGTCAATGATGCAAATCCCTTACTGTATTACCTCAAGAAATTCTGAAGTAGCTTCACATTCCGTGAACTCTGCATAGCCCATCTCCCGCAAGGCACGTAGCGCCACTGCCACTGAGTTGCTCAAAGTCTGAGCAGCCAGGGAGACCTTGATTGAATTCAGATAAAGAGCATATTATCACTATAAGATACAGACATCATCCACAAGGATAAAAATACAAAAACCTCTAGACCGCATTTCTATTGCAGCCCTCTACACATGAAATCATCATACAAACATACCTTCATCTTCTGATTAGCAAAGTTCACATGCTTATCTGTGACTCTGTTGGCTGCATGTAGTCCACTTTTTTTTTGGACATTGTTCAGGTCAACTATGTTCTTCCAGTTGATAATGCCAGTGATACTTGTAATTGGGCTGTATGCCTGTAGATTCAGAATATTTTTTGTCATTGCACATATCAAATTTAAGGAAACATATTCTCCACAACTACCCATATACAATCAGCATGTATAAATAGCAGAATACAGTAAACCAAAGCAAATAGACATTAATCAGCATGTACCTGCAACATATTGCGTGTCAGCTTCAGCATGTGGCAAGCGTCCATCATAACAAAAACATTTTCTTGGGTTACTGGATGTGGGAAATGGGTCTTCAAGGGCTCATGGGGGTTTGCCTTTAGATTGCAGCCAAGCTGCATGCACATACTGACATTGGATGCATGACCATCCATTGTCAGGCACACCACTCTTATCTGGCGATGATGAAGCTCTTCTAATGCATGCTCTACCAACACTTTCTGTGTCTCTGGTGTTAGGGACTTGGTCAGATAATATGCAATCGGAGCTTTCCAATAACCTTGAAGCCCAACCACCATGAACACCAGAGCCTCAGAGGCAATGTCAGCTTCATTTATCCGATCTCCCATGTCCACAAATCCAGACATTGTTTGTGTCTGAGGATCATATTGAACATGCTTTTTGATGGCCATGGCATCCAGCATCAAAGAGACACATCCGTATTTGGCCTCATCTGCTTTGCGACGTTGCTCCAGCATGTCCAACATCATTTTATTTAGACCAGGTTTGGCATCAACAGAGCTCAGCCACCTTAGTAAAATAAAAAAGTAAAAATTTAACCATACAATCATTTAAACACTAAGCATCCCTACTGAAAACACTTGGCATCCCAAAAATAGATGCCATTGCACTAAAAAGTTAAAAATGTAAGCCTTTTTCAGCAAGTTCTACAATTCATGGTAACACAATATGTAGCGCTTAAGTTTCTCCAAGTGATTTAGTTTACAGTCAAACATAATGAAGAATACCTTTGCAATGATCTCGGATGTGGGAGGCAAATATGCAGAGTGTCTCTCAGATAGTGATATGCCTTTGGCCCATGCAAATGGAGCGTAAGGGCAAACTCTCTCTGGGCCTTGGTGTACTTGCTGCCCTGCCTCGACAACAGTTGAACTGGAAGATCTGAAAAACAGTTAAGAGTGATTTAGTGGGTGTCATTTCACCAAAGAACATAAAATACCCTATATACTATGTATTCAATGTAATATTTTTAATTTACCCGAGTAGCATTCAAGCTTGTCTTTTAGCTCTTCATTGATGAGATTTTTCTCCTTCAGTTCCTCTAGAAGAGACAGCATGCTTTTCTTGGCCCTCCTTTCTCTTGCCAAGGCATTCGATTTCTCCCTCTGCAATTTCCTCACTCTAGCTGAGGCTTCATTAAGTTTGGCATATATAGCCTTGGGGCAAGGAGGCAGTGAATACGGGTGGTCAGTGGCCTGCCGCTTGCAGCACTTTCGCCTCTTTGCAGTGGCTTCCAGTTGCTTTGCAAAAATATACAAATATATAAATAATATTAATGTGGAATTTAACAGTTTAAAAAAAAATAATTATTCACTTATCAATTGTGTGAATCAATTAATACTCACAACATCAGACTGAGCTTTATCCTGAGACAGGTCCATTGCCAGGTTGTCTTCTATTCTTCTAGAGGTGTTTGAGCCTCTTGTTTTTACAAGCTAAAATAAACAAAAGTAGAGTGTCTAAAATGTGCTATGTAAAGAACAACACATTGTTTATTGCTAAATTTGCAGAAAGAAATACTAAACTGTGACATTTAACCACATATTTATATATACAGTAGTTTATAGACATATCAATCTTATACAACTTGAAATCTTGTAGGTCGATGATACATACCCTTTGAAGATGAGATGGAAAATTGAAAAGTGTTGGAACAACACTATCTTTTAATCTGACAGTCTGCCCTGTCCGATCAAAGTCCTCAGACCTGAAGTGATCACTGCAGAGCAGTGTCCTGTCCAGGGCAACAAAACCCTCTCTTCTCAGGGCAACTTCCCACTGCCGCCTCCTCTCTCTGGTTTTGGGAAACCTTAAAAACATGAAGAAGCTGGTCATTATTTTCCACACTTCCTTTCTTTACCTTTGAATTATAGTAATGACAAGTATACACATATATCATACTTTTGGTGTGCTTGCATTTACTTTTGGTACAATAAAACAGCTATTAAAAATGGTGTCCAAAAGAAACACTCAATCATAATTTATATAAAGATACTTTTACAAGCCGTATACCATACCATACCATTTTATTTATAGAGCACTTAAAACAACAACAAGGTCAACCAAAGTGCTGTAAATATATATTATGTCATTATTATGTAAATATATATTATGTATAATATTATGTCAATAATATTATCTCACATTTTGGTGTGTAGCATGACCAATAATGTGCACTGATCCAAAATATAACTATGATTATTCTAATTAAAGTAATAATACTGTCACAGAGTCTTACTTGTGAAATGTGATCCCAAGGTTTCTTGTTTTGATGTTACGCCTATTGGAGCATCCATAGGCTGCACAAAAGTCAGGCATCTTGTCAAAGAGTATTTCTGTAAAACACAAAGCAGTAATTAGTGTTGAACATACCAAACCGCTTGGAAATCATGTGCAGCTTTAGTTCAGTTAAAAACAAAGAGCTCCTAGTGATCTAAGAATGCTAGGGAAATATTTGGAATACTAGCTAGCCCTTAATCAAAGGCTCTTGTTAATAGTCTGCTAATAAATACAGTCATGATCAAGATAGTCATTTAGACAAAAGATTAGTTTGTTATAAAATAGTTATTGGTGTAATAAAAACAGAATTTAAATTCTAGATTCTCGATGAGTGTGACACCCAAAACACGAATAAAACCTTTTAAAAAAGACGAAACTGCTGTCTGATTACCAAAGAAATCATAGCCACGTTAATAACGTTTTTAAAAACATAAACCGTTTGTAAATCCGTCAAGATTACAGCGAGTTAAGCGTATTTTTGTTTGTATAAATCCCTCACCTCCATACGGTTTCCACAGCTGCAGCTAATGTTGCTGTCTGTGGCAAGATGGCCGCCGCGTGACGACGCCGGAGACTCCGCCTCAGCTTATCGTGTGATTATTGGTGTCAGTCCCGGAAGTGGTGTTATTGCATTCCGGAACTGAAGGGGGCGCTGTTTTCACGATCGCTGCAGCCTGCAGACAGACCACTGTCAGCGCAAGTTGAGAGGTGAAGGCCACACGATCCACAATGGAAAATGCACGTCAGCAAAAGGTAGTTTTACCTTCTTAAAACTTTTTTCACATAGTAAATCAAAAAAACGCTTTTCTAGATGAGGTTGAACATATAATTAACAGCTGTAAACTATTGAAATTCGTAATTCATACAGGTTAAATTTATATTGCTGTCCCCTTTGCTCATACAGTGTCGATGAGTCGTACAAGGCAAGAACTGCTACGGTTCTACATAACGGTATGTGAAACTACACTTACACTATAATTTATTTATTTATTCTATTTATTTATTTATTTATTTATTTACATTCTTAACAGTTTTATAGTGGTTTTTTTATCATTAAAGGTTAATCTTTTTTTTTTAAACATGTTTTTGTACTCCAACATTTTTGGAAAGTCTTTTTATTTTATTTTATAAACTACAAGCTGCCATCATAGGTGGGTGTAGTACCCTCTACTTCAATATATTTTTAGTATATAAGTCAAAAACTCATGTTAAAAGAAATCTATAAACAACATTTATCTGCGTGTCATGTTTATTTATGGGTTAAAATAGGTTCTTCATTCAGTAAAGTTACTCGCATTAGGTTGCATATCTGTAGGAAACTCCCTGCTCCCTCTCTCTCTCTCCCCCTCTGCACCTCTAATTGACAACAGCTGTGAACAATCAACTCTACCTCAGGAGGACTATAAGAAGCTGCAGAAGCCATCCTACAGGCGCTGGGACATTGGCCTGCTCACGGTAGTGTCAAGTTGAAACCAATGCAGATTTGTTCCTGTCTTTGATTTTATACGTCTACCTTATAATGTTTTGCTAGTTTTTTGATACTTTGTAAAAAAAATAAAAAAAATTAAAAAAAAAAAAAAAAAAAATAAATTTTTCTCTTTTGTTTTCTATTGTTTATTGTTTGTTTGTTTGTTTATTGTTTAAGGAAATTCTACCATTGCTGTTCATTGTTCTTTAGTTTTAGCAGGTCGCTTTCGTAAATGAGCCCATGAGGTTCAAAAGATTTACCTGACTAAATAAAGGTTGAATGAATGAATGAATGAAAAGTTCTAGCCTTTTGTGTCAGCATTACTAGAGAAGTAATTCTTGTGTCTTGTTGCCTTCTCTCTCAGAGCCTTGGACCTTATTGTCTGCCTGCCCTGCTGGAATCTATCTGCAAGTCTTCAAGCCTCTTGGAACTCCACAGCTGCTGGGCCTTCCACCACTTGCCACTCTCTCATGCATCTTGGTTTACTCATCAGACTGTTTCCTCTGTGCCTCGCTCCTCAACATTCTCAGTAAGACAGATCCCTCTTCTGAATATTCCTCATCTCCTACTGGCCACTAACCCCCTCGTCCATTCCCCAGGTTTTTGCTGAATTCAAGATACTGTCTTTTCACTCCTGTAAATAAACACCATTAAACTTTTAATTGTGTCCTGGTTATCTGTTCAGTCCTAATCTTTCATCTGGGGTACATCATTATTATAACAATATCAACAAAATCTACTAAAAAAAAGCATTAACATATGGCAAAATAGTGTGTGTATATATGTATATGTATATGTATATGTATATGTGTGTGTGTGTGTGTGTGTTTGTTGGTCTATGTGGTTTGGCCCGACTATGCGCCAGACTACGTACCGACATTATCGGGACATTTGGTATTAGCCAGCCTTTGCCAATGTCTGGATAAAACACAGATTGTATCCAAATATATTAATATGTAAACATTGTTTTTTCTCATCAATATCAGCGTAACTTGTGGCTAATAGGCTGCCTGGATGAGTTGGAGTGTGCTTTAACACTTAAAATTGTTTTAATAAAAAGTTATTTACATTTATAAAATTGTCGGGCGACGCACCTCCCAGGGAATATGTGTGTGGTGTGTATCTTTTTGTGTATCGGATGCATTTATTGAAGCCGTGTGTGTCGCTCACTGACACACAGCGCGCCAAACTCCAACGCCCCTCCTCTCGTGATGTGGAGACCGCGCGAAACTCCAACGCCCCTCCTCTCGTGATGTGGAGACCCTGTAGTGGGCGGGGGCTCAGGGCGGGGCCTCAGGTGACCGAGTTTTTAAAAGTTAAAGCCCCTTGAGCTTACACGTGCAGAGTTATGGCGTCGTGTGTTGAGTGCATGTAGGTGAGCGGAGATTATTTTTGGAGAGCGATTTAAATAAAATTTTGCAGCGGTAGGTGGACAGAGTGTCAGAGTGTATTGACTTCATTCAGGTAAGAATTAAAAAAAATTTTTTGTTGCTTTTGATGACATCATCTCAAGGAAATGTTAACCTAATCCAGTAGTAACGTGACTTTAACCGCAGCGTCACAAACTGTGAAGACTGTAGAAAACTTTATCAACATTTAGATAAATTAGGAAGTATCTGTGCATGAGTTTTGAGTGCGTGAAGAAAGACGCAGCTCAAACTAGCTGCGGCTAGCGTTAGCATGTAACGTAACTTCACTTCAGAAGCGTGACAACCTTTCAACGCTGTTGAAAACTTTTATAGACATTTATATAAATCAGCGATACTATATATGCATCACTTGTGGATGTTTTTAGTGGTTATTTAGAGTCTTAACGCGACGAAGACAAAATTAAACGCACGTCGCGTTAGCGTCACTACCGTGAACGTGTCACGTCACAATAACAGCGTGACTAACGCTGTAATTTAACATGCGTTAATAGGGTAGAGGGGTTTTAATGTTTCCAACGTCGTTTTTGTGCCAAATCTGCTCTTTTTTTTTTTACCTCTGAGCAGTGAGCAGACGGACGAACTGCGTCGTTACGTCATCACGTCATCACGTTGCAGCCTCCTTACGTCATCACGTTGACAGCAGTTTTATGTAGGTATCAGAATACTATTGTTGGAATACTGAATACTGAATAATACAGAATACTGTATAAGTGTATTGTATAAACTTGAGAATTGTTTTTTAACTTTTTCATATTTTTACATGTACAGGTTTTCAGCTAGTCCAAGAGGTCATTTGGTATTTGGTGAGTCAGATAATCTTTGTCATTTGCACCGCATGTGGTACATGTGATGAAACTAGATTATGTACACATGGTCCCAGTTACATCCAACAACAAAATGTAAGAGAAAAACAGGAAGAGAGACACTCAGCAGGTGGACAGTCAGAGAGACATTCAGCAGGTGGACAGTTAGAGAGACACTCAGCAGGTGGACAGTCAGAGAGACATTCAGCAGGTAGACAGTCAGAGAGACATTCAGCAGGTGGACAGTCAGAGAGACATTCAGCAGGTGGACAGTCAGAGAGACACTCAGCAGGTGAACAGTCAGAGAGACACTCAGCAGGTGGACAGTCAGAGAGACATTCAGCAGGTGGACAGTCAGAGAGACACTCAGCAGGTGAACAGTCAGAGAGACATTCAGCAGGTGGACAGTCAGAGAGACACTCAGCAGGTGAACAGTCAGAGAGACACTCAGCAGGTGGACAGTCAGAGAGACATTCAGCAGGTAGACAGTTAGAGAGACATTCAGCAGGAGGACAGTCAGAGAGACATTCAGCAGGTGGACAGTCAGAGAGACATTCAGCAGGTGAACAGTCAGAGAGACACTCAGCAGGTGGACAGTCAGAGAGACACTCAGCAGGTGAACAGTCAGAGAGACACTCAGCAGGTGGACAGTCAGAGAGACATTCAGCAGGTGGACAGTCAGAGAGACACTCAGCAGGTGGACAGTCAGAGAGACACTCAGCAGGTGAACAGTCAGAGAGACATTCAGCAGGTGGACAGTCAGAGAGACATTCAGCAGGTGGACAGTCAGAGAGACATTCAGCAGGAGGACAGTCAGAGAGACATTCAGCAGGTGGACAGTCAGAGAGACACTCAGCAGGTGGACAGTCAGAGAGACACTCAGCAGGTGGACAGTCAGAGAGACATTCAGCAGGTGGACAGTCAGAGAGACATTCAGCAGGTGGACAGTCAGAGAGACATTCAGCAGGTGGACAGTCAGAGAGACATTCAGCAGGTGGACAGTCAGAGAGACATTCAGCAGGTGGACAGTCAGAGAGACACTCAGCAGGTGGACAGTCAGAGAGACACTCAGCAGGTGGACAGTCAGAGAGACATTCAGCAGGTGGACAGTCAGAGAGACACTCAGCAGGTGGACAGTCAGAGAGACATTCAGCAGGTGGACAGTCAGAGAGACATTCAGCAGGTGGACAGTCAGAGAGACACTCAGCAGGTGGACAGTCAGAGAGACACTCAGCAGGTGGACAGTCAGAGAGACATTCAGCAGGTGGACAGTCAGAGAGACATTCAGCAGGTGGACAGTCAGAGAGACATTCAGCAGGTGGACAGTCAGAGAGACATTCAGCAGGTGGACAGTCAGAGAGACATTCAGCAGGTGGACAGTCAGAGAGACATTCAGCAGGTGGACAGTCAGAGAGACATTCAGCAGGTGGACAGTCAGAGAGACATTCAGCAGGTGGACAGTCAGAGAGACATTCAGCAGGTGGACAGTCAGAGAGACACTCAGCAGGTGGACAGTCAGAGAGACATTCAGCAGGTGGACAGTCAGAGAGACACTCAGCAGGTGGACAGTCAGAGAGACATTCAGCAGGTGGACAGTCAGAGAGACACTCAGCAGGAGGACAGTCAGAGAGACATTCAGCAGGTGGACAGTCAGAGAGACATTCAGCAGGTGGACAGTCAGAGAGACATTCAGCAGGAGGACAGTCAGAGAGACATTCAGCAGGTGGACAGTCAGAGAGACATTCAGCAGGTGGACAGTCAGAGAGACACTCAGCAGGTGGACAGTCAGAGAGACACTTCAGCAGGTGGACAGTCAGAGAGACACTCAGCAGGTGGACAGTTAGAGAGACATTCAGCAGGTGGACAGTCAGAGAGACACTCAGCAGGTGAACAGTCAGAGAGACACTCAGCAGGTGGACAGTCAGAGAGACATTCAGCAGGTAGACAGTCAGAGAGACATTCAGCAGGTGGACAGTCAGAGAGACATTCAGCAGGTGGACAGTCAGAGAGACATTCAGCAGGTGGACAGTCAGAGAGACATTCAGCAGGTGGACAGTCAGAGAGACACTCAGCAGGTGAACAGTCAGAGAGACACTCAGCAGGTGGACAGTCAGAGAGACACTCAGCAGGTGAACAGTCAGAGAGACATTCAGCAGGTGGACAGTCAGAGAGACATTCAGCAGGTGGACAGTCAGAGAGACATTCAGCAGGTGGACAGTCAGAGAGACACTCAGCAGGTGGACAGTCAGAGAGACATTCAGCAGGTGGACAGTCAGAGAGACATTCAGCAGGTGGACAGTCAGAGAGACACTCAGCAGGTGGACAGTCAGAGAGACATTCAGCAGGTGGACAGTCAGAGAGACACTCAGCAGGTGGACAGTCAGAGAGACATTCAGCAGGTGGACAGTCAGAGAGACACTCAGCAGGTGGACAGTCAGAGAGACATTCAGCAGGTGGACAGTCAGAGAGACATTCAGCAGGTGGACAGTTAGAGAGACATTCAGCAGGAGGACAGTCAGAGAGACATTCAGCAGGTGGACAGTCAGAGAGACATTCAGCAGGTGGACAGTCAGAGAGACACTCAGCAGGTGGACAGTCAGAGAGACATTCAGCAGGTGGACAGTCAGAGAGACACTCAGCAGGTGGACAGTCAGAGAGACATTCAGCAGGTGGACAGTCAGAGAGACACTCAGCAGGTGAACAGTCAGAGAGACACTCAGCAGGTGGACAGTCAGAGAGACATTCAGCAGGTGGACAGTCAGAGAGACATTCAGCAGGTGGACAGTCAGAGAGACATTCAGCAGGTGGACAGTCAGAGAGACATTCAGCAGGTGGACAGTCAGAGAGACATTCAGCAGGTGGACAGTCAGAGAGACATTCAGCAGGTGGACAGTCAGAGAGACATTCAGCAGGTGGACAGTCAGAGAGACATTCAGCAGGTGGACAGTCAGAGAGACATTCAGCAGGTGGACAGTCAGAGAGACATTCAGCAGGTGGACAGTCAGAGAGACATTCAGCAGGTGGACAGTCAGAGAGACACTCAGCAGGTGGACAGTCAGAGAGACATTCAGCAGGTGGACAGTCAGAGAGACACTCAGCAGGTGGACAGTCAGAGAGACATTCAGCAGGTGGACAGTCAGAGAGACACTCAGCAGGTGAACAGTCAGAGAGACACTCAGCAGGTGAACAGTCAGAGAGACACTCAGCAGGTGGACAGTCAGAGAGACATTCAGCAGGTGGACAGTCAGAGAGACACTCAGCAGGTGAACAGTCAGAGAGACACTCAGCAGGTGAACAGTCAGAGAGACACTCAGCAGGTGAACAGTCAGAGAGACATTCAGCAGGTGGACAGTCAGAGAGACACTCAGCAGGTGAACAGTCAGAGAGACACTCAGCAGGTGGACAGTCAGAGAGACATTCAGCAGGTAGACAGTTAGAGAGACATTCAGCAGGAGGACAGTCAGAGAGACATTCAGCAGGTGGACAGTCAGAGAGACACTCAGCAGGTGAACAGTCAGAGAGACACTCAGCAGGTGGACAGTCAGAGAGACATTCAGCAGGTGGACAGTCAGAGAGACACTCAGCAGGTGGAACAGTCAGAGAGACACTCAGCAGGTGAACAGTCAGAGAGACATTCAGCAGGTGGACAGTCAGAGAGACACTCAGCAGGTGAACAGTCAGAGAGACACTCAGCAGGTGGACAGTCAGAGAGACATTCAGCAGGTAGACAGTTAGAGAGACATTCAGCAGGAGGACAGTCAGAGAGACATTCAGCAGGTGGACAGTCAGAGAGACACTCAGCAGGTGAACAGTCAGAGAGACACTCAGCAGGTGGACAGTCAGAGAGACATTCAGCAGGTGAACAGTCAGAGAGACATTCAGCAGGTGGACAGTCAGAGAGACACTCAGCAGGTGGACAGTCAGAGAGACATTCAGCAGGTGGACAGTCAGAGAGACATTCAGCAGGTGGACAGTCAGAGAGACACTCAGCAGGTGGACAGTCAGAGAGACATTCAGCAGGTGGACAGTCAGAGAGACACTCAGCAGGTGGACAGTCAGAGAGACACTCAGCAGGTGGACAGTCAGAGAGACATTCAGCAGGTGGACAGTCAGAGAGACACTCAGCAGGTGGACAGTCAGAGAGACATTCAGCAGGTGGACAGTCAGAGAGACATTCAGCAGGTGGACAGTCAGAGAGACATTCAGCAGGTGGACAGTCAGAGAGACATTCAGCAGGTGGACAGTTAGAGAGACACTCAGCAGGAGGACAGTCAGAGAGACATTCAGCAGGTGGACAGTTAGAGAGACACTCAGCAGGAGGACAGTCAGAGAGACACTCAGCAGGAGGACAGTCAGAGAGACATTCAGCAGGTGGACAGTCAGAGAGACATTCAGCAGGTGGACAGTCAGAGAGACACTCAGCAGGTGGACAGTCAGAGAGACATTCAGCAGGTGGACAGTCAGAGAGACATTCAGCAGGTGGACAGTCAGAGAGACACTCAGCAGGTGGACAGTCAGAGAGACACTCAGCAGGTGGACAGTCAGAGAGACACTCAGCAGGTGGACAGTCAGAGAGACATTCAGCAGGTGGACAGTCAGAGAGACACTCAGCAGGTGAACAGTCAGAGAGACACTCAGCAGGTGGACAGTCAGAGAGACATTCAGCAGGTAGACAGTTAGAGAGACATTCAGCAGGAGGACAGTCAGAGAGACATTCAGCAGGTGGACAGTCAGAGAGACACTCAGCAGGTGAACAGTCAGAGAGACACTCAGCAGGTGGACAGTCAGAGAGACACTCAGCAGGTGACAGTCAGAGAGACACTCAGCAGGTGGACAGTCAGAGAGACATTCAGCAGGTGGACAGTCAGAGAGACACTCAGCAGGTGGACAGTCAGAGAGACATTCAGCAGGTAGACAGTTAGAGAGACATTCAGCAGGAGGACAGTCAGAGAGACATTCAGCAGGTGGACAGTCAGAGAGACACTCAGCAGGTGAACAGTCAGAGAGACACTCAGCAGGTGGACAGTCAGAGAGACATTCAGCAGGTGAACAGTCAGAGAGACATTCAGCAGGTGGACAGTCAGAGAGACACTCAGCAGGTGAACAGTCAGAGAGACACTCAGCAGGTGAACAGTCAGAGAGACATTCAGCAGGTGGACAGTCAGAGAGACATTCAGCAGGTGAACAGTCAGAGAGACACTCAGCAGGTGGACAGTCAGAGAGACACTCAGCAGGTGAACAGTCAGAGAGACACTCAGCAGGTGGACAGTCAGAGAGACATTCAGCAGGTAGACAGTTAGAGAGACATTCAGCAGGAGGACAGTCAGAGAGACATTCAGCAGGTGGACAGTCAGAGAGACACTCAGCAGGTGAACAGTCAGAGAGACACTCAGCAGGTGGACAGTCAGAGAGACATTCAGCAGGTGAACAGTCAGAGAGACATTCAGCAGGTGGACAGTCAGAGAGACACTCAGCAGGAGGACAGTCAGAGAGACATTCAGCAGGTGGACAGTCAGAGAGACATTCAGCAGGTGGACAGTCAGAGAGACACTCAGCAGGAGGACAGTCAGAGAGACATTCAGCAGGTGGACAGTCAGAGAGACACTCAGCAGGTGGACAGTCAGAGAGACATTCAGCAGGTGGACAGTCAGAGAGACATTCAGCAGGTGGACAGTCAGAGAGACATTCAGCAGGTGGACAGTCAGAGAGACACTCAGCAGGTGGACAGTCAGAGAGACATTCAGCAGGTGGACAGTCAGAGAGACACTCAGCAGGTGAACAGTCAGAGAGACATTCAGCAGGTGGACAGTCAGAGAGACACTCAGCAGGTGGACAGTCAGAGAGACACTCAGCAGGTGGACAGTCAGAGAGACATTCAGCAGGTGGACAGTTAGAGAGACATTCAGCAGGAGGACAGTCAGAGAGACATTCAGCAGGTGGACAGTTAGAGAGACATTCAGCAGGTGGACAGTCAGAGAGACATTCAGCAGGTGGACAGTCAGAGAGACATTCAGCAGGTGGACAGTCAGAGAGACACTCAGCAGGTGAACAGTCAGAGAGACATTCAGTAGGTGGACAGTCAGAGAGACATTCAGCAGGTGGACAGTCAGAGAGACACTCAGCAGGTGAACAGTCAGAGAGACATTCAGTAGGTGAACTCGGACAGATGGATTCTTTGACTGAGGTCCACGCTTTATCCATCCATCCATGCATCCATCCATCCATCAAACATCCACACATCCATCCATCAAACATCATCGATCCATCCATCCATCCATCCATCAAACATACATCCATCCATCCATCAAACATCCATCCATCATCCATCCATCAAACATCCATCCATCTATCCATCAAACATCCTACCTTCCTGAACCCAGACAGATGGATTCTTTACTTACTGAGGTTCACACTTTATCCATCCATCCATCAAACATCCATCCATCCATCCATCATCCATCCATCAAACATCCATCCATCTATCCATCCATGCATCCATCTATCAAACATCATCCATCCATCCATCCATCAAACATCCTGCCTTCCTGAAAACAGACAGATGGATTCTTTACTGACTGAGGTCCACGCTTTATCCATCCATCCATGCATCTATCCATCCATCAAACATCCACACATCCATCCATCCATCCATCAAACATCCTGCCTTCCTGAACCAGACAGATGGATTCTTTACTGACTGAGGTCCATGCTTCATCCATCCATACATCCATACATCAACCATCCATCCATCAAACATCCATCCATCCCATGACGTAATCTCTTTCAGGGAAGACCTTGACTTTTTCTACATGAAAAGGCCAGACCACATTCTGCAGCAATCACAACATTATTGTCATTTATCATTTGTCATTTATCTGTGCTCCAGCATCAATGTGTGGCATGGAGGCTGCACAGTTGCAGAGAGGAAAGCTCTACAGAGAGTGGTGAAGGCTGCACAGCAGTCTGTTGGAGTCAGTCTCCCCACCATCACAGACATTTACACCTCCAGATGCAGAAAAAGAGCCACCTGCATCATGAAAGACCTCACTCACCCAGCACATTCACTCTTCGCACCACTCCCCTCAGGACGGAGGTTGAGGAGCATCAAATGTAGAACCACTAGACTGAGGAACAGCTTCTACCCTGAGGCTGTCAGACTCATGAATAAATAAATAATAAGAATAAACACTGCAAAATATCACATCATGCTGATGCTGATCTGTTTAATAATAATAATAATAATGAATTCCATTTATAATGCACTTTTCATTAATAAAAATCTCAAAGTGCTACAAAGTGTAATAAAGCAAAGATCAAAATAAAACAAGTGATAAAATCAAATAAAATCAATAATAATATCGACTAAGATCAAAGATAAAATCATGTGGATGCAGATTAGGCTTGCTTAAAAAATAAATAAAATAAAACAAGTGATAAAATCAAGTAAAATCAATAATGATATCAGCTAAGATCAAAGATAAAATCATGTGGAGGCAGAATAGGCTTGCTTAAAAAGAAAGGTCTTTATGCTGCTTTTAAAGTCAACCAGTGACTGTGGAGCTCTCAGGTCGTCAGGGAGGGAGTTCCACAGGCGGGGGGCAGCCACACAGAATGCTCGGTCTCCCATGGTCCTCAATTTGGTCCGAGGAATATGAAGGAAATTACTGTTCTGTGATCGTAGAGACCGGGTGGATGAATATGGTGCAAGAATGTCCTTTAGATAGTCAGGTGAAGTGCCGTGCAAGCATTGATGGGTAATGAGAGCAGTTTTGTACTGAATTCTGTAGGTGACAGGAAGCCAATGGAGGTTATGGAGAATGGGTGTAATATGTTCAAATTTACGAACTCTCAACAGAATCCTTGCTGCACTGTTTTGAATGTATTGAAGTTTCTGAAGGTTTTTGCCAGGGATACCAATAAACAGGGAGTTGCAGTAGTCGAGCCTGGAGGAGACAAAGGCATGGACGAGTTTCTCAGCATCAGGAAAAGTCAGAGATGGGCGAAGTCTGGAGATGTTTCGAAGATGGAAGAAGCAGGTTTTAAACAGATGCTTAATGTGATTTTCAAATGTAAGATGAGAGTCCATTTTTATTCCAAGATTTGTAACAGAGGTGGAGAGGGGGATGTCTTGACCAGAGAAGGAGATTGTTGTTAAAGTTGATGTTTGTATCTGGTGAGGGGTGCCAATCAATATGGCCTCAGTCTTCGAGCAGTTTAATTGAAGAAAATTCTGATTCATCCATGCCTTTATTTCCTCCAGGCAGGCAGAGAGAACAGTGAGTGAAGACGGAGATAGGGATGATGATGATGTTCCAGTCCTGATGTAAAGCTGCGTGTCGTCGGCATAGCAGTGAAAAGAAATGTTGAACTGATTGATAATTTGACCTAAAGGCAGCATGTAGAGGGAAAACAGCAGGGGCCCCAGAACTGACCCCTGAGGGACACCACAGGAGACACCGACTGTCTGGGAAGTGGCATTGCCAAGGCTAACACATTCCAGCCTATCGGAGAGGAAAGATCTGAACCAGTCCAGGACAATGTCACAGAGACCGACCTCCACATGAAGACGGTGGAGGAGGATATTATGGTCCACAGTGTCGAAGGCTGCAGTGAGGTCAAGGAGGACAAGGATGGAGGGAGAACCAGTGTCAGCAGCCATGAGGACATCATTTGTTACTCTCAGCAGTGCTGTCTCAGTACTGTGAGCTGCTCTGAATCCAGACTGGAATTTCTCATACAGGGAGTGTTGTTGTAGGTGGTCCTGCAGCTGAGCAGCAACTGCTTTCTCCAGCACTTTGGACAGAAATGGGAGGTGGGAAATTGGGCGGTAATTAGAAAAAATGTCGGGATCCAAATTAGATTTTTTCAGAAGAGGCCTAATGATGGCAGTTTTTAGAGGCAATGGAACATGACCAGATTGTAGAGACTTGTTTATTATTTGTGTGATTAATGGGCTTATTGCAGAGTGATTGGATTTTATGAGAGACGAGGGGAAGGGATCCAGGGCGCAGGATGAAGGCTTCATTTTCTTGAGGATGGTCTCTACCTCACTCTGAGCGACTTCATCAAAGCTGCTCAGGGTCCCAGAAAGCAGACGGGTAGATGGTACACTAAGATCAGGGAGGTTGTGGAGCTGAGATCTGATAGTGTCAACTTTGTTTTTAAATGATGAGAGGAACAGGTTGCATTTTTGAACAGAGTCCTCATGAGTTTGTTTAATGGGATTAAGCAGATGAGTTATTGTGGAGAAGAGCTGTTTAGAGTTTCCAGGGCAGGTGTTGATGATGTTGGAATAATATTTGGAGCGTGCTTCTTTAAGCGAATAGGCGTACGCTTTCTGATGTTCTTTGTACGCTTGCTTGTGCACAGAGAGACCAGATGATTTTACACGTCTCTCAATAGCACGGCCAGTTGCCTTCATCCTGCGCAGCTCATCAGTGTACCAGGGGGCTGAACGGGAGAAAGACACCAGTCTTGACTTCAGGGGAGCATGTAGGTCCAGAAGCTCCTGGAGAGATTGGTTGTAATAATCCACAGAGTCATCTGCAGATGAGTGATTGACAGCGGTCAGGGTGTGAAGATCAGCAGACAAAACCTCAGGGGAAATGTTTTTATAGTCACGGAACTGGATAGGTCGTTTTGGGTTAGAAGCAGGCGAAGTTGAAGGCACTTCCAGGGAGATGACCCTGTGGTCTGAGACACCCAGGTCATATACAGACAAGTTATTAAGTACAGTGTCTGTAATCACCAAATCCAGAGTATGCCCCCTGTTGTGCGTAGGGGCGTCCACATGTTGGGTGAGGTTGAGAGATTCCAAAAGAGACTTCAAATCTGTAGCCAGAGAGGAAGAGGAATTGTCCATGTGGATATTTAGATCGCCAAGAAAAATAGTTTTTACAGGGGAGGTGCAGAAAAAAGTGAGGAGGTCATGTATTTCTGAGTTAAATGAAACATGTGGTTTGGGAGGTCTATAAATCAATATAACGTTCATCAGGAGTGGGGCTTTGAAGTTGAAGGCCAAACATTCAAAAGAAGAAAAATTATGAGAAGACAGATGTGACAATTTTAAATTACTGCGGTAAATTACAGCCAGACCACCACCGCGGCCAGTGCTGCGGGCTCTCTGCAGATAACTGTATCCAGATGGACAAGCTTCATTCAGAGAACTGAACACGTCTGGTTGATGCCAGGTTTCTGTGAGGCACATGAAGTCCAAGTTTTTCTCCAGGATGTGATCATGAATTAGACATGATTTATTGGATAGTGATTGTACATTGAAAAGTTCTATTTTAATGCTAGTTGGTGTAGGAGCTTTTTGAACCGGTTTAAGCAGACTGAAATCCACTCCACGTTTTCCTTGCCACCTCGTGCGCTGCGGACTACAAGGGACTACAGACGCAGCGTTCTGATGACGTAGTTGAGGTGCGACACGTCTCCCGGACGGAATCAATTCAGAGCGAGAATAAACAGATTTCTTTCGAGAGCCTCTATGGATGTAACGAGGTCTACGCAGAAGTCCCAGTTGTTTGATGATGGAAACAGAAGATGGAATGGAGCAGTTGTTAAGTCCAAGCAGCTGCGAAGCGGAGTAGGTCAACATCACGCCAGCCAAACCGGGGGAAGCTAGCACAGAGCTAGCCGCTAACAGCAGACCCACGGCTCCGAGAGAAATAAC
>JBBPBX010072517.1:0-18046 GCA_038048925.1 Garcialebias charrua
GACGAGGCCATATGTAGAGTAAACTACTTGTGTCCATACGGTACTGAAGCCGTAACTTCATCTTTTGTTTCTTAGTAAGCATGTATAACATTAAAACAACTGACGGATCGTCTGGGAGCACGAATGCTCCGTCCAGACAACAATGAGCAAGATGCTATGCTAGCTGTCGTGTGACATTAGCCTGCGTTTTACGGCAGCAGATTTTCGGCTATTTTTCAAACGGGACTTTTGTGATGATTATGCTTTTAGTGAACGATGACGCAGTTTCTACCACCGAACCTGCTGGCGCTGTTTGCGCCTCGGGACCCGATACCCTTCTTAACTCAGCTGGAGAAACTCCCGCACGAGAAGCACCACAACCAGCCGTACTGCGGCATCGCGCCGTTCATCAGGCACTTCGAGGTAAATATTTGATCAGTTGTGTACCGGTAGGTTTTTTTTTTTTAATTATAAATCACTAATTTTAGTTGTTTTTAAAATCAGGACCCAAGAGATGCACCTCCGCCAACAAGAGCAGAGACCCGCGACGAGCGCCTGGAGAGAAAGGTTAGTATGAAGGGTGTAACATCAGTCAGGCAATGCTCAGGATGTGGGAGTCTGTGACAGTCATCATCACATGCTGGGGCAGCAAACTGACTGGGTGTCCCATGACAGTCCTCTGCTCCACTCATGTGGGCTGCTGTAGCTCAGGGCAAAAACAATTTCCAAATCTTCAATCGTCATTTACAGTACACAGTTTTTCACATTCCAATCAATCAACTTTATTTCTATAGTACATTTAAAAACCACAGGGGTAACCAAAGTTAATTAAAACGATAAAAACATACAAAGCATACAAAAAAATACATATACCAGTTTTACTGCAGGTGTGTTAAAATGCTGTAAAAGATAATATCAGGTGTTAAAAGACAAAGAATCCACAGTATTCCTATGCCCCATGATGCTTTGCGCGAAATGTGCACACGACTTCCGGTTGACCGGAAACACCGTTTGTTTACATGCGAGTAATACAGTTGAAGACAGTCCAAACTTTGTTGTTTTCGTTCATTAAAAATGTGGGAACACCACTCGTTTTGTTAAAAGAGGAGGGACAAATAAAAAGAAATTACAGATGTTACCTGATCGCGCAGACATAATTTAAAACTACATAAATAGCGAACGCGTTTGCTCCGGCCTCTCGGCTAAGGTTTATTAGCAGCTAACTCGGCTAAAAGTCACGGTCGCGTCTGAGATCTATCGTTTTAAGACAGTAAATCTTCCAAAACTCTCATTAATAAACCCTCCCCGAATAAAAAGATGTTACCTGATCGCGCAGACATAATTTAAAAATACATAAATAGCGAACGCGTTTGCTCCGGCCTCTCGGCTAAGGTT
This sequence comes from Garcialebias charrua, assembly GCA_038048925.1. NCBI lineage: Eukaryota > Metazoa > Chordata > Actinopteri > Cyprinodontiformes > Rivulidae > Garcialebias > Garcialebias charrua. The sequence goes on from JBBPBX010072517.1 coordinate 1,375, forward strand.
TATTAGCAGCTAACTCGGCTAAAAGTCACGGTCGCGTCTGAGATCTATCGTTTTAAGACAGTAAATCTTCCAAAACTCTCATTGATAAACCCTCCCCGACTAAAAAGATGTTACCTGATCGCGCAGACATAATTTAAAAATACATAAATAGCAAACGCGTTTGCTCCGGCCTCTCGGCTAAGGTTTGTTAGCAGCTATCTCGGCTAAAGATACCGGTCGCGTCTGAGATCTATCGTTTTAAGACAGTAAATCTTCCAAAACTCTCATTAATAACCCTCCCCGAATAAAAATATGTTACCTGATCGCGCAGACATAATTTAAAACTACATAAATAGCGAACGCGTTTGCTCCGGCCTCTCGGCTAAGGTTTATTAGCAGCTATCTCGGCTAAAGATACCGGTCGCGCCTGACATATATCATTTTAAGACAGTAAATCATCCAAAACTCTCATTAATAAACCCTCCCCGAATAAAAATATGTTACCTGATCGCGCAGACATAATTTAAAACTACATAAATAGCGAACGCGTTTGCTCCGGCCTCTCGGCTAAGGTTTATTAGCAGCTATCTCGGCTAAAAGATACCGGTCGCGCCTGACATATATCATTTTAAGACAGTAAATCATCCAAAACTCTCATTAATAAACCCTCCCTGAATAAAAAGAAATTACAGATGTTACCTGATCGCGCAGACACAGCCATAGAGAAGGATGCAGGAACACTCTTTCTTTGTTTTGGGTCCGTGTTGAAAACACTGTTGTTTTAGCCAAAGATTTAGCTTGGTCCGGTTGTTGGTGCAGCCGCGAACAGCACAGCAGGTACCTGAACCCCGGTAGGACATTTCAGTAAACGTTCCGTTTAAACAAAAGCTGTGTTTGCTCCGATAAAATGAATGAAAATAACTTTCAAAAACACCCGCGATCCATACTCGCCTATGGAATACAGGCACTTCCGGTGTCGGACAGGAAGTACAATGCACATTCGCTTCTACAGTGACACCCCCAGGAATACTGTGGATAAAAGTGTTGTTTTTAAAAGGGATTTAAAAACAGGAAGAGAGGAGGCCTGTCTTGACACTCAACGGTAAGTTGTTCCACAGCCTGGGAGCAACGACAGCAAACGCTCTGTCACCTCTGAGCTTCACCCTAGTTTTAGGGACTCTCAACAGCAACTGATCAGCTGATCTTAGAGATGGGGGAGGGCAGTAGGGCTGAAGCAGCTCAGACAGATATGGTGGGGCAAGGTTGTTCAGGCATTTAAAAACAAACAGCAAAAGCTTAAAGGGGACCACAGATAGGTTTTTAAATTTTTTATGGTATGTCTGTGGGCTATCCAGACAATGTTCATTCAATTTAATACACAAAATAATTCTTAGATAATCAATTATACCCTTTTTAATTCTGCCATTTTTAACTTTCGTTTTGAACGACGGTTTATGATAATGAGCTCTCATGGCCACGCCCTTCAAAGATCTGTTTACATTAACTCCGCCCTCTGTAACAGCCAGTATCTCTAAACTGTTGTCTTAAAATTAGCTAATTAGCTCTTTTTTAAAAAGGGTTAGTGTTAACCTTTCCTGCTCAGTCTTTCATCCGTGGTCAAAAGACACAGGGGAGATTTTCCTCCAGGGCTGAAGTCTTTGCTTCAGGGTTAACTCCCTCGCTCGCCTTGCACATAAACCACACGGTAGCTGAAGGTTAATCCTCTTATTTAATAAGTGTAGAACCACTAGACTGAGGAACAGCTTCTACCCTGAGGTTGTTAGACTAATTAATAAATAACCAGGATAATCATTGTGAAAAATCACATCATGTTGCTGCTGATCTGTTTCATGTTGATGTGTTCATTTGTGCTCATCTGCTCACACAGACTCATGTTCGTGCTGCTGTTCAGCATATTGTTGGTTTTATGTTACTGGTGCTTTGTGTATGTTTGGTTGATGTTTTTCTTAGTTCATATCTTTGATCTTATTGTTGTTTTTCTTTAACATTTTATTGTTGTATGTAACTGGGACCCTGTGTACATAATCTAGTTCCATCACATGTACCACATGTGATGCAAATGAAAATAGAGAATCTCTGACTCTGATCATTTGAATCTACAAGTTAAGAGTTCTTCTGAAGTGTAAACACAACAGTGAGTGCAAACGGGTCTTGATTGGAAGATTTTACTGTTAATGGGTTATTAAAAATGTTACAGAAGTTAATACTCAAAGTAGGGCTGGGTACCTTTCTAAAAAGTTCAGTTCAGCTGTGGGTGTTGTTTCAGGGACACGGTGACTCAAACTTTTATTGTTTCATCTTCTGACTCTCATCATATTCTATGTAGTGGAACAAGCTAGATGTGTTCCCACCGCTAGTTGGAACGACTCTCCGTCACATTTTGTAGCTCAATGAAACCTGCAGTTGATCAGATCTTAGAAAGCCGAACCACTTCCACACCGTCAAATTAAGGCCTTGTTATACTCTGCAAGACGCCCTGTCGCACGTCTTTTACCCCCCGTTGAGTGAGCAAACATTGCGCAACTTTTGGCCGCACTCCCGCTGTGATCCCCCGGTGACAGCGCGTCGTGTACATAGCCCCCAGTCAGAACTCCGAGACGCCGACGATGCGGCTCGCAGCGTGTGATTGGTTCAAAGTTTGTGGGCGTTTTTTGTTTTTGCTTTGACAGACATGGATAGTTTTGAAGAGAAACTTGTCTGTTTCTCAGACACTTTGCGCATTGCACCCAACACACACACCAATACATATATATATATATATTTACGCGCGCGCACACAAAAGCATGCGCGCGCCTGCATGCACCCTTTAAAAGAAAGCAAACTCCGCTGTTAAACAACAAGCCGTGGTGGTCTAGTGGTAAACACGTTGCGCTGCCACTCCCAAGGACGTGAGTTCGAATCTCACATGGTTGAGTTTTTTTTATTTTTTATAATACGGTTATACGGGTACAGCGTGCAAAACTGTAACTAAAGCCTATTTTTATTTTACAGAAGAGAGCCATAATAATTATTACAAGAAAACATTACTGCCATCCATCAAATGTTTTGTTTTACAAATTGAAATTGCTAAAGTTTTTTTTTATTTTTTAAATGATTTGGTTGACTATAATATTTATTATTGTTCAAAGCTCAGAATTTATGGTTTTGTGTGAGAAATCATTTAATATCTTATATTTTTTATATATGTGATTGCTATTTGAATTGATTGTTAATTTTGTTTGAAGAAGGGGCAGAAATAATGAGATTTTTTTCTTCTTCTGCCTCCTTTCATTTCATGTATTGTTTTGTTTTATAATGTGGTTTTGTAAATAATTTTCTTGTGTTTTTACAATTTGAAAAAAAAAAAAAAAAGTTGAACCGAGTGGGAATTGAACCCGAGTCTTTTGAGTGGAAAGCGGACGCGTTCCCCGCGGGACCACTGAGCCATTTACAGCTTTTAGAGGTCCAATTTCTTTTAAACAAACCACCTCTCATGAAATCCTGGTATGCAGTGGGAGGGAAGAGGGAGGGATTTATTATAATTTATCCCCCACGTCTTGCCAAGTATAAACACTCAATGCGGTCGGTGACACACACGCAATTGCATCATCGCTGGGTTCACTCAACGGGGGGTAAAAGACGTGAGACACTAGTATAAACCTAGCTTTAGTCTTTCCTCTCATCAGTTATGTCTTCTGCTTTGTCTTCACTTGTGAAAGTTTGTTCAGTCACATTCTGATGGTCATGGGCACTCATGTTGAAGAGAACTTAACGCGCGTTGGAGATTAGCCTAGCATGCTACTGCTGGCTTCTGGACTCGAGCTCTGTGTGTGGTGTACCACGTACTTACGTAGTTGTGTCACCGCTTTTTCTGTTCGGGGTGACGCGTGCCCGCTTCAATCCGAACAGAAAAAAAAATGTGTCTGTGAAACACTGTAGTCCTATCGAAATATCGAAAATGTGCTTAAAACTCATGTCACCGTTGTTGAATAAAAGTTCATTGCGACATGTATCAATAATGAATTATTGTCCAGCTCTACATTCTCATTTAGTCCACCTCTGTCCAGATCACATCCTTCTTAATCCATCTTCAGAGACACCACCTTTGTTTTATTAATTTAGCAATATCTGGATGTTTTGTATTTTAGGCAGAAACACTTCTCTAATTGTTGTTGTATTTTGTGTGTGTGGGTGTGTCGCTAGGATGGCAAACACAAACCAGGTTTGTTTTTCAAAATGTTTTATAATTTTCTGCTGTTCCTTTTCCAGAGGCGAGAGAAAATCGAGCGCCGGCAGTCAGTGCTGGAGACAGAGCTTAAGCTTTGTAAGTGGGAAAAGTCCAATTATTAAAAGTTGTTTCAACCATGTCGAGCAGCCATTTTAAATTGACATTTATTATGTTTGTATTTCAGGGGACCCCCATAACGACCCAAATGCACAAGGAGATGCTTTCAAGACATTGTTTGTCGCACGTGTGGTTAGTACAATGAAAGTGTTTGTTTTTCAGTTTTGTACACAAAGATGGTGGTTTTGTTACTGTTGATTCTGAACAGTTTTTTTTAATCTCATAGAACTATGATACCACAGAGTCCAAGCTTCGCCGTGAGTTTGAGGTCTATGGCCCCATCAAACGGGTAGGTTAACCTGCTACAAAACTTCACCAGTTCATCTCTGACTAGTCTCTTTAACTAAATTTACTATCACAAAAAAATGTGCTGTGAAAATGTAACGGGAGAGTTGGTCAGTTAAACCCAGAAAGATTTGTGGAAGACATCTGAATCTTTGTTCTGTAACTTTGGTCAGATTGATGGATTTTTCTATTAAAGGAATTTCCAACTACTTATTGGCAACATTGGCCTTAATATGTTTATTTTTATTATTATTCTACTAAAAGTTGTTGTTTGTTACACATAAAACTGATTTTGTACAAGATTTAGGTGGAATCAATCAAATGCGATTAACTTGTAATGTTTCATTTATTAGCTCTGAAGCAAATTTCGTATATAAACTCGGGATCAAGTGCTATTAGCTCTGGTACTGATGCTACAGTATTTATATTAGCTCTAGGGTTAATGACATACACATTAGCTCTGGAGCTAAAGTCATATTGGCTCTGTGGCTAATGTCATATGTATTAGCCCCAGAGCTAATGTCATTTGTATTAGCCCCAGAGCTAATGTCGTATGTATTAGCCCCAGCGCTAATGTCATTTGTATTAGCCCCAGAGCTAATGTCGTATGTATTAGCCCCAGAGCTAATGTCATTTGTATTAGCCCCAGAGCTAATGTCGTATGTATTAGCCCCAGAGCTAATGTCATATGTATTAGCCCCAGAGCTAATGTCATTTGTATACATAGTTCCCAGACACGCCCCCAGTATTGCGCAAACCGGTTTTCGCACCACGTCTGAAGGCAGAAGAAGGCAAGATGGCGAATGAGCAGAGCAAATTATACGGACAAAAACACGAGCTACCACAGCTTCACCAAGGAACAAGAGCAAACTGGCAGTGGTCGAGTTAAATGAGTTTGAGAAAGAAATCATGGCAGACGAATCAGACAACTTGTCACAAAGTAGTTACTCCGATATCATTAATTATTTAATTACTACAAGGAGCGAGCGCACACCGGCTTCACAGCACACCGGCTTCACAGCTTTAAATCCAAAAAAGATGTGTAAACTGTCTCAATCAGATCTAACCAGCTAAAAAAAGGTTTAACTAAAATAACACACAGCCAACAAACAGTCCAAGCTGAACACAGACCAGAACCAGCACTTTTGAGTCTTACCGTGTTGGAAGTTAGCATGTTGTTAGCATCTGGAGCGTGGCTCGCGGGAGCTCAGGTCGGACGGCGTGGATCCGTCGCGGCCGCGGAGGCACGTCCCATGGGACCGACGCGTCGCCCGCACGACTTGGCTCCCGTCCTCCTTCTCCAACTGGGACGGTCTGGTGGACCGTGAGGAGGCCATTGTCGCGTTAGCGAGATGCTAAGCTAACAGCATGCAAGACGGTGTCGCTAAATAATGAAAAAAAAAAAACCCAGCTCTAACACACAGACAGTTGTACTCTAACATTGTTCTGACATAGTTTCACAAAATGATTTATGTAGAATATTTTGTTTACCGGCCAAAAGGACGACGTCTTCCAGAGCAGATCCAAGCCAGACTCAGAGCGAGGAGGGGCTGCTGTCCAGTTTCTCCGATGAGATAAATCCTTCACGTTACTTTTTTTTTGATTAACTGAAACCTGCGCGTTGCCCAAACGTCTACCCGACTGGAACACCCACTGACACAACACGAAGTAACCATTGCAATTAATTAGAAATTAACACACAAAAAACGTGAAAAATGAACATCCATTAAACCGCGCTGTCCCCTGTTCTGACTTTCAAAATGAGGGTCCACCCGGAAGTAAGACGGATGTGACGTCACATGGGAACTATGTATTAGCCCCAGAGCTAATGTCATTTGTATTAGCCCCAGAGCTAATGTCATGTATTAGCCCCAGAGCTAAGGTCATTAGCCCCAGAGCTAATGTCATATGTATTAGCCCCAGAGCTAATGTCATATGTATTAGCCCCAGAGCTAATGTCATATGTATTAGCCCCAGAGCTAATGTCATATGTATTAGCCCCAGAGCTAATGTCATATGTATTAGCCCCAGAGCTAATGTCATATGTATTAGCTCCAGAGCTAATGTCATATGTATTAGCCCCAGAGCTAATGTCATATGTATTAGCTCCAGAGCTAATGTCATATGTATTAGCCCCAGAGCTAATGTCATATGTATTAGCCCCAGAGCTAATGTCATATGTATTAGCCCCAGAGCTAATGTCATATGTATTAGCCCCAGAGCTAATGTCATATGTATTAGCCCCAGAGCTAAGTCATATGTATTAGCCCCAGAGCTAATGTCATATGTATTAGCCCCAGAGCTAATGTCATATGTATTAGCTCCAGAGCTAATGTCATATGTATTAGCTCCAGAGCTAATGTCATATGTATTAGCTCCAGAGCTAATGTCATATGTATTAGCCCAGAGCTAATGTCATATGTATTAGCCCCAGAGCTAATGTCATATGTATTAGCCCAGAGCTAATGTCATATGTATTAGCCCCAGAGCTAATGTCATATGTATTAGCCCCAGAGCTAATGTCATATGTATTAGCCCCAGAGCTAATGTCATATGTATTAGCTCCAGAGCTAATGTCATATGTATTAGCTCCAGAGCTAATGTCATATGTATTAGCTCCAGAGCTAATGTCATATGTATTAGCTCCAGAGCTAATGTCATATGTATTAGCTCCAGAGCTAATGTCATATGTATTAGCTCCAGAGCTAATGTCATATGTATTAGCCCCAGAGCTAATGTCATATGTATTAGCCCCAGAGCTAATGTCATATGTATTAGCCCCAGAGCTAATGTCATATGTATTAGCTCCAGAGCTAATGTCATATGTATTAGCTCCAGAGCTAATGTCATATGTATTAGCCCCAGAGCTAATGTCATATGTATTAGCCCCAGAGCTAAGGTCATATGTATTAGCCCCAGAGCTAAGGTCATATGTATTAGCCCCAGAGCTAAGGTCATATGTATTAGCCCCAGAGCTAATGTCATATGTATTAGCCCCAGAGCTAAGGTCATATGTATTAGCCCCAGAGCTAAGGTCATATGTATTAGCCCCAGAGCTAAGGTCATATGTATTAGCTCCAGAGCTAAGGTCATATGTATTAGCCCCAGAGCTAAGGTCATATGTATTAGCCCCAGAGCTAAGGTCATATGTATTAGCTCCAGAGCTAATGTCATATGTATTAGCTCCAGAGCTAATGTCATATGTATTAGCCCCAGAGCTAATGTCATATGTATTAGCTCCAGAGCTAATGTCATATGTATTAGCTCCAGAGCTAATGTCATATGTATTAGCTCCAGAGCTAATGTCATATGTATTAGCCCCAGAGCTAATGTCATATGTATTAGCCCCAGAGCTAATGTCATATGTATTAGCCCCAGAGCTAATGTCATATGTATTAGCCCCAGAGCTAATGTCATATGTATTAGCCCCAGAGCTAATGTCATATGTATTAGCTCCAGAGCTAATGTCATATGTATTAGCCCCAGAGCTAATGTCATATGTATTAGCCCCAGAGCTAATGTCATATGTATTGGCCCCAGAGCTAAAGTCATTTGTATTAGCCCCAGAGCTAAAGTCATATGAAGTCATGCTGAGCCCTCTTCTGTTCACTCTGCTCACATATGATTGTACAGCCACACATCCAGGCTGTCATATTAAGTTTGCAGATGATACAGCGGTGGTGGGATGCATCACAAACAATGATGAGTCCAGCTACAGACAGGAGGTGGAACACCTGGAGAGCTGGTGCAAAGAGAATAATCTTCACATGAATGTGAAGAAGACAAAGGAGATGATTGTGGACTTCAGAAGGAACAAACACACCCATGCCCCACTGAAAATAGGTGGGTCTGCAGTGGAAGTGGTCTCCAGCTACAAATACTTGGGTGTACACATGAATGATAACCTCAGCTGGAGCAACAACACCACCAGCCTGATCAAGAAAGGTCATCAGAGACTCTACTTCCTCAGACGGCTGAGACGAGCTGGTCTGAGCAGCCCAGTTCTCACCTCCTTCTACAGGTGTGCAGTGGAGAGCATCCTGTGCTCCAGCATCAACGTGTGGCATGGAGGCTGCACAGTTGCAGAGAGGAAAGCTCTACAGAGAGTGGTGAAGGCTGCACAGAAGATGTTGGAGTCAGTCTCCCCACCATCACAGACATTTACACCTCCAGATGCAGGAAAAGAGCCACCTGCATCATGAAAGACCTCACTCACCCAGCACACTCACTCTTTGCCCCACTCCCCTCAGGACGGAGGTTGAGGAGCATCAAATGTAGAACCACTAGACTGAGGAACAGCTTCTACCCTGAGGCTGTTAGACTCATGAATAAATAAATAATAAGAATAAACACTGCAAAATATCACATCATGCTGATGCTGATCTGTTTTCTTGTTGCTGTGTTCATCTGTGACCATCTGCTCATACAGACTCATGTTCGTGCTGCTGTTTATAATGATGTTTTTCCACTACATTAGGGCTTAGTGTATTACTAGTTGATGTTTCTCTTAGTTAATTCTAGATGTTATTACTGTTTTTCTCTTGCATTTGTTGTTGGATGTAACTGGGACCCCGTGTACATAATCTCGTTTTCATCACATGTACCACATGCGGTGCAAATGACAATAAAGACTCTCTGACTCTGATTTGTGTCCTCTTCTCCAATATTTTAAAAGTGGTTTCAATTGCTTGAGACAAACATGAAGTACAGTTAGAGAAATGTGACATTGGGCTAATTGTCTCCATACCTTTCTTTCAGATTTATATAGTCTACAACAAGAAGACGGGGAAGCCTCGTGGCTATGCTTTCATTGAGTATGAGCATGAACGAGACATGCACTGTGAGTACCTTTTTAGATCACTGAATCTATATATAAGTACATGTACACTCATAACAGCCAGACTCTGACACAGAGGGGTTATTTATTATTGATCAACTTTTCTTGGGGTGCAAATTTTTACTACCACCTTGACAAGTGACCATTACCTAATGGGACAATGATGTTCACACCATCCAAGTTTTTAAAGCGCCGTTTACAGGTGCACAGTTTGCATGAAGTAGTCTGGTGCTTGTTTGGTTTGTGTGTGTGTGCTTGTTTGATGTGTGTCATTGGTTGAGTAATAGTCTGGTTTGTGGGAGGATGGGTTGGGGACTGATGGCAGTTTTAGGTACAACTGGAATAACAGATACAGCTGTGTGTTTTATTTGTGAACCTGAACATGTTTGCTTGTCAAAGGGCACAGTCTTTTAACTGTGAGGTGTTGTAGTTCTGTGGAAGAGCCGCTCTCCTGGTTGGACTGTAATGGTAAGCTCAAGGTCAGACTGAATACCAAACTTTGACAGGGCCTTTCGCCTGACATTCATCAAATCCCAGTTTCTCATATGACAAGGTTTTTGAGGCTGTCTTGTGAGTTTTTTTATGTCTGGTTTTCAATTCTGGTCATGATGTGCTTACTAAAAATTCACCAAATGATGGGATAGTATTTAACTTAAAATCTAAGAACTATCTCTTTAAAAAACATTAAATACCTAAAACTAAATTTATGCTTCCTTGTGCAATCTGCCAAACCTAAAGTGTAACTGAGCACTGTTGTGTGGTAGTTCAAATGTTTTGATCCAAAACTTTATATTTTGGAGTAATATAAAGAATTGTTTTTTTTGGGACAGTTTTCATTTACAAAACATAAATATAGCAACGTTATCCTGAGATTGATGAGCCAACATTTTAAGCATGTATCTGACTGGGCTGAAACGGTTGGGAACTAATTGGTGACTCCAAATTGCCAGAAAGAACAGGCTTTTTCCAATAAAGTCTCACCAAATTCTGAGTGTTTGCAACCATTGAGACACGTGACCACATTTTGCTGCACCAGGTTTGTTTAAAACTACTTTTGCACAACTTCTGTGTTCACTTGTGCACAGATTTATTTATTTATTTTCGTTTAATCAGGAGTATAGTTTCAAAATGAAGATGGGCCAAATTGGACCAGTATTTAAATAATTATTTATCATTATCGTGGTAAGACCTGAACATAAGGAGAGCTCTTGCTGAGGTGTAAAATGTACAGCTCTAGCTCTATATTTTCAGAAGTTAAGTTGAGGAGGGTTTGAGATGCCAGTGACAACTCTATTACTGTAATTCTTGGACTTTAGAACATGCCTGTCTCTAAGCTGCACTTATTAAATATAACATAATTCATAATTTTGTACATAAATAAGTCACTCTGGTTATTTAGCCACAGGCATCCACCGTTCGTCAAAGTCTGTGCCCCCAGACTGCTCTGGATGTGTGCAGCTTTCTTGTAGGACAAGAATCAGCCAGCAGGTGGAGATTCACAGAATACAGCTTGCTAACAACACATGTTCCGACTGCAAGATCGTCACGTCTTCATGAAGCACAACCATTATACTGTACCTTCAAAATGAACACAATAATCTAAGTATAATCACTGCACAGGACAGTGCCAAACACCTACATACCGTATTCGTCGGACTTTAACACGCTCCTGTGTATAACACGCTTTGTCCAATTATTGCCAATATATTTGAAAAATCCGTAAATAACACGCTTCGTTGTACAACACGCATCTATTATGCGTCACCGCTACGCGACGCGTCAGCGCCTCATTTGCCCTGCTTAAAATGGCGGACCACAGAAGCGAGCGAGTACGAAGGACTTCACAAGAAAACACGGTAAAAACAATTATTTCTTTGCGAGAAAAAATATATTTCTTAGCTGACATTATAGCACAAGGGTTCCTGAGCTTAACCAATTCACGAAATGTTCAAATCAGCTGGATTTTAAAAAGTAGTTCGCCGATTTGCATGCACGCGGGTGGGACGCTTTATTTCTTTAAATTTAGCTAAATAAACGCTTAAAAATATATATTTCTTAGCTGACATTATAGCACAAGGGTTCCTGAGCTTAAAGGACAACACCCACCGTGACAGTAACAATTCACCATATTGGACAATTACTGTAGGAGAATATGATGTCTATTTTCATTTTTGCATTTGGGCCAGGCGAGTGTAAAAAAAAAACCGGACTCTCGGAAATATCCGGAAACCCGGCCGAAGATTGCCGAAGTGCAAAATGACGTCAATACAGGCACCACCCAGAAGGCAGGAGTGAGTTCACATCGAGGCTTTTGAGAGTGAGAGTTAAAACTGCAGTTAAACTAGTGTCCTACGTGGATGCATGAGGTCTAAATATTTCCTGGTGGGCTGTGTTTTTTTTATTTCTTAAAACTTTAATAAGCCGCTAACCCGCCAGCCGCGGACACACTGTCCCCCGCGCGCAGCCACTGACACACAGATGGACACATCATCACCCGCGCGCAGCCACTGACACACAGATGGACACACCGTCACCCGCGCGCAGCCACTGACACAGAGGAGACACCGTCCCTCGCGCGCAGCCACTGACACACAGAGAGGACACACCGTCCCCCGCGCGCAGCCACTGACACACAGAGGGAACACACCGTCACCCGCGCACAGCCACTGACACACAGAGGGGACACACCGTCCCCCGCGCGCAGCCACTGACACACAGAGAGGACACACCATCACCCGCGCGCAGCCACTGACACACAGAGGGGACACACCGTTCCCCGCGCGCAGCCACTGACACACAGAGGGGACACACCGTCACCCGCGCGCAGCCACTGACACACAGAGGACACACCGTCACCCGCGCGCAGCCACTGACACACAGAGGGGACACACCGTCCCCCGCGCGCAGCCACTGACACACAGAGGGGACACACCGTCCCCCGCGCGCAGCCACTGACACACAGAGGGGACACACCGTCCCCCGCGCGCAGCCACTGACACACAGAGGGGACACACCATCACCCGCGCGGTGGTCGGTCCACTTAAATCCATTATGAATTCTTTAGATTTTGGGTAAATAATGAACACTAACGCCATCCGTCGAGGTATTGCTGCAGAACTAAGCAACACATCGTTTTTATTAGTTGTATTCCTAAATACTCTGGTAGTTTTCTGATCAGAAATAAGGAAATACGTTCATGCATGCTTGTTAGAAGTCTGCCTGCATTAGAGGCGGATACTTCAGTGACGTCAATGCCCATATATGAAGACGGGCAGATTTTTCCGGAGCTGCTGGTAAAATATGCTTAAAATCATGAAATAACACATTTAGCGTTATTTCTCTATAATATCAATAAACGCTTCTGTTTTATTATTTAATTCACTACTAAATATTAATGGCGATGCAATTTGAAAACATGGTGGGTCATGGACTTAAACCAATTCACGAAATGTTCAAATCAGCTGGATTTAAAAATCAGCGGTGTGGTTTATGAGTTATCTTGCTAACAAAAACAGCGAACCTCACAGCTAACAGCAGCTACATCCAGAGCAGGAGGCGGGCAGCGACAGAGTTTTTTCGGACGCATGAGCTAGAAACTGTCTGGAAGTGTCTCCCTAGCGGACAAAAGTGGTACTGCACCATTTTTTGCCCAAAATGAAAAACGGCGAATCAGAGCCTAAAATAGGTCTATAAATATGGGGAAAAATCCATAAATAACACGCTTCAGTGTTTAACACGCAGGACATTCAAATGAGCACAAAAACTGTGTTATAGACCGATGAATACGGTGACTGAAATGATTTATAAATTATTTACCTGTAAAACCCAGTCTTACAGGTCATGTGACTGGAAGTCAAATAAGTACCGGTAGAATGTGGTAAATATTCATTTAATTAGAACCATTTATTTTTATTGGTGAACACTTTTGGTAACACCTGCTGTTTTTAAACGCACTTTCTAAATAAATTTGATGCGATTCTCAGCAGAGCTCCCTGTTTTATTAATTTTTTTCCCCACTCGTCTTCGCTCTGTTTAATGCCCCTGTTTAAGCTTAAATGAGATACTGGTATTTAAACATACTTAATGTACACATAATTTAAAAATACTTTTATTTAAAAATATACTGTACCAGTCTTGACTGACTGCTTTAAAAATAAATCTGACTACTTCTCCACCGTGTGCTCTCATGACGGAACGTGGAGGGGGGAAAGACTTCTTTCTCCACTTCGTGTTTGGATGTGACTTTAAAATGAGATCACGGTATTTAAATCATATTTATTGATGCAGAAAGATGTTGCACAGAAAGAATTATAATTTTTTATTAAAACCCGTACCAGACTTGACTGCTTTTGCGGCTCTAATCCTAACCATCGACACGTTGATGCAAAGCTTACGGGCTGCAGCTCTGTTTCCTCCTCTTCAGCCAATCGCTTTAAACATGAAAGCTGCAACACAAGAAATTCTCCGTGCGTTTTCCATTATTGCTGAACAAATGAACAGGTCTGTGCATGAAGTGCAAAATACGATAAACACAGGAAGGATCTGAAGAAATGAATGCACGTCTGTCTTGGGGTGGTCTTCCAGAGTGCCTTGTTGGTCATTCAGGTTAGCCTTCTGGTCACATGATGACAGAGTGGGTGGAGTTATGTTAGCAATTTTAAACCGTGAGCAAGACTCGTTGAGGGCATTCACGAACGCCTGCCCCATGAGGGGCTGGGGCCCATGAGCTCCCAGCTCTGTCAAAGAAAAATGTTAGTCAGTGGCAGGAAGCCACCGAGGGTATGGCAGGAATGCCTTCAAAATAAAATAAAAAATTTGAAATTTTGAAGATTATGAAGAAATACATAAATTAGATACTCCCGCAAATAAACCACAGGGTACAAACTATGAGACAAAAGTAGTGGCTTAAAGAAGAGAAATTACAGTATTTAGAGAGGAAGCTTGTCTAACCAAATTTAACATGTTCCAAGCATATTAGCAAGAATATAAGGCTTTGTGACTCGGGTGAGGGAAAAAAAAAAACTGCAATTGTTTTGAGAAATTTTGGAGACTCCAAACTTCTTGTAAAGTTTTTTTTAGTCCAGTGCACAACAACTTTTTCTGTATTTTAGTAGTTTTGAAGCCAGTTCTACAATCTGTGATCATTCATTCATAGTGACCATAACATCTGTACAAAACACTTGACAGTGACCTCTTTTTAGAGCCAATGCAGCACTCAAGCCTGTTCATCCTACCATGATAGAGGACTTTGCTGCAGTGTAAACATTCAAACACTAAGTCGAGATCATCAAAACATGGATAGACTTGGGAAATTTGAGCCCAGACTTGGTCTCTAGCACACCGTGCCTTGCTACCAATAACGATGCACAGCTTGTCAAGTCCTCAAAGCTCAGGATGCCAGGACCGTACACTTTAGAACTGAAGCGGTCAGGGAAGCATACGCATTGTGCAGCCAGGCTTTAACTATACAGTAGTCTGATTCAATCAAAAAAGGGGTTCAATACAGAACAACTGGACTTTATTTGTAACAAACAAGACGTTTCGCTTCTCATCCGAGGAGCTTTATCAATTAAGTTAGGAGACAGTGAGAGGGAGAATTTATAACAGGACAAGCCATTAGCTGTGTTTCCATCCATTTTCATTTCGATTTTTGAGCTACTTTTTGAAATCTCGCAAATATGTAAATACAAATTAATGCGAAGCAGAAGTGTTTCCATCTGCTGGCTTGAAGCGCATCTACCAAGCCACGCACAGCGTCATTACGTCAGACGTCAGCGTCATTACGTCAGACGTCAGCACTGCGCATGTCTACAGTAAACAGGAAGTAGCGGTTGAAAACAGAACCCGGCCACACATCTCGTCAAAATGGAGAGAATATTTCAGGTACGTGTTGCTATCGGGCGAGTTGTATTTATTCTGTCATGCCAACTAGTTTTAGCGATGTTACATGTTGTCCGGAGCGGAAACAGCTGATCAGTCACGTGACGTGAATGTTCGCTTCGGCAGCACGAGTCGGCAAATGTGTTTCCATCTGTCGTTTTGCGCATCTGCTCGGTTTCGAAGATCCCAAAAACCACCTCAAGCGAGCGTATAAACTTTTTGGCGAATTTCAGGAAGTAACTGCGCATTTTGCCGTTTCCATTAAGCTTTTCTGCTGCGATACTTCAAAATGCGCACCTAGAAACCTTGATGGAAACACGGCTAGTGACACGCACCAACATATGTAAATTGGAAACTAACACCCCCACATACTTGGGATAACACGTACCTGTGACCCATTCAAAGTTCAGTGTGTGAAAACAGAGCTTAAGCTGGGTTTATACTAGCGTCTCATGTCTTTTACCTCCCGCCGACATGTCTTTTACCTCCCGCTGAGTGAACCCAGCGATGATGCAATTGCGTGTGTGTCACCGACCGCATGAGTGTTTATACTTGGCAAGACGTGGGGGGATAAATTATAATAAATCCCTCCCTCTTCCCTCCCACTGCATTCCAGGATTTCATGAAAAAAATGAAAGGAGGCAGAAGAAGAAAAAAATCTCATTATTTCTGTCCCTTCTTCAAACAAAATTAACAATCAATTCAAATAGCAATCACATATATAAAAAAATATAAGATATTAAATGATTTCTCACACAAAATAGGCTTTAGTTACAGTTTTGCACGCTGTACCCGTATAACCGTATTTAAAAACAAAAAAAAAAACTCAACCATGTGAGATTCGAACTCACGTCCTTTGAGTGGGAGCGCAACGTCTTTACCACTAGACCAACACGGCTTGTTGTATCACAGCGGAATTTGCTTTCTTTTAAAGGGTGCATGCAGGCGCAGGCATGCTTTTGAGTGCGCGCGCGTAAATATATATATATATATATATATTATATATATATGTATTGGTGGGTGTGTGTGTGTGTGTGTTGGGTGCAATGCGCAAAGTGTGAGGCGCACGGTTTGCCCTGCGTGCTCACACACATACAAGTTTCTCTTCAAATCTACCCCTGTCTGTCAAAGCAAAAACAAAAAACGCCCACAAACTTTGAACCAATCACACGCTGCGAGCCGCATCGTCGGCGTCTCGGAGTTCTGCTTGGGGGCTATGTACACGACAGGCTGTCGAACGGGGGATAGCAGCGGGAGTGCGGCCAAAAGTTGCGCAATGTTTGCTCACTCAACGGGGGGTAAAAGACATGCGCCGGGGCGTCTTGCAGAGTATAAACCAACCTTTA
>JBBPBX010072518.1:0-18045 GCA_038048925.1 Garcialebias charrua
AACGACCGTCACCGGTGCTGTTGACAAACAGGGTGCCGGCGGAAATTGTGCTACTGTTAGTCGAAGACCCCGAGGAGGGAAACGTGTCAGGAGACAGAGGGAGAAGAGGAAAGTGAAGAATGTAAGACTGAGGGTTGCAACTCTAAATGAAGGGACAATGACAGGCAAAGGTAGAGAGTTGGCTGACGTGATGCAGAGAAGAAAGGTAGATGTTTTATGTGTCCAAGAGACCAAGTGGATGGGCAGCAAGGCCCGCAGCATTGGAGCAAGGTTCAAACTGTTTTACCATGGTGTGGATAGAAAGAGAAATGGAGTAGGGGTGTCCTGAAGGAGTTGGCAAATAATGTAGTAGAGGTGAAGAGTGTCAGATAGGGTGATGTGTCTGAAGGTAGAAGTAGAAGGTCTGATGCTAAACATAGTCAGTGGTTATGCTCCACAGGTTGGATGTGATGGGGAGGAGAAAGAAAAATTTTGGAAAGATTTGGATGAAGTGATAGAGAGTATTCCCAGGGAGGAAAGAGTGGTGATTGGAGCAGACCTGAATGGACATGTTGGTGAAGGAAACAGAGGGGATGAGGAAGTGATGGTAGGTTTGGTGTCAAGGAAAGAAACCAGGAAAGACAGATGGTGGTGGATTTTGCCAAGATAATGGAAAAGGCTGTAGTCAATACTTATTTCCAAAAGAGGGAGGAAAATAGAGTGACCTATAAGAGTGGAGGAAGGAGTATGCAGGTCGACTACATTCTGAGTAGAAGAGGAAACCTGAGGGAGATTGGAAACTGTAAAGTTGTAGCAGGGGAGAGCGTGGCCAGACAGCATTGGATGGTTGTGTGTAGAATGACTGTTGTGAAGAAGAGAAAAAATAGTAAAATAAGAGAAGAAGACCAAATGGTGGAAGCTAAAGAAGGAAGAATGTTGTGAGAAATTCAGAGACGAGCTGTTAAAGGCTCTGGGTGGTAAGAAAGAGCTTCTAAGTGACTGTGCTACTATAGCAACAGTAATTACAGAGACAGGTAGGAAGGTACTTGGTGTGTCATCTGGACAGAGAATGGATGATAAGGAAACCTGTTGGTGGAATAGGGAAGTGCAGGACGCCATTCAAAGAAAGAGATTAGCCTAGAACAGGGGTGCTCACACTTTTTCAGCATGCGAGCTACTTATAAAAAAACAAGTCCAAAAGATCTACCCAATACAAAAATGCAAAACATATAATTATATTCAAATGTATTAAGGATTCTTTTTATGTACAATGTACCTATGTTGATGTACCTTGCATAACTGAATAAGCAAATATTGCACAACACATGTAATAAATCAGGGGTCACCAACGTGGTGCCCATGGGCACCTGGTCGACCGTAGGGACCAAATGGGGTGATGGTGACAGCAATATAGATTTTTTAAATTTTATTTTAAAAATATATGGTAGAAATATAACAGAGTTGTTAAGTTTCCCTGCCCGCTCCAGGTCTCTGAGGTCACACAGCTCCTGCTCTCTGTTCCATGGACAAAATATAAACGTTGGGGTGACCGTGCCTTTTCTGCGGCCGCACCTCTACTCTGGAATACACTCCCACTTGAGCTACGTCAGATTACTGAACTTGGCCTTTTTAAATCGAAGCTTAAGACTTTTTTATTCCAACTGGCTTTTAGTAATTAAATATGTGGTGACATTTCTGGTTTTATTTTTGCTATTATGTTGTGTTTTCTTGATTTTTAATCTGTTGTCTTTTACTGTACTGCACTGTTTTTTGTTAAGCACTTTAGTCACCATCACCGTGGTTGTGTAAAGTGCTATACAAATGAATAAATGAAATGAAATGAAACTGATCACCACCCCCTTCTTTATAAGAATCTGGTCTTTTACTTTAATAAATGTAAAAATAAAAATCATTAGATATTTTTTACTTTAATAAATGTCATTTCTAAAAGCCCCCTCCAGCAAATCTAAAGTGGTCCACAGGCCACCAGTTGATAACCACAGCTGTAGCAGGTTGTTATGGCTCCGGACACGTTTAATTTAGTGAACAAAGGCATAAAAATGTCTCTTTTGGTACGGAGAGATTTACAGTGGTGTATTTTACAGACTGTCCCTGAACGCAGCGCGAAGTGTGTTATGCAAACGCTCGCGCTGCGGGGCAGGGAAACGTGCAGAGAACGGAGAGTAGTCAAGGAGGTTATTCTGTATGAAAAGTGTCTCGTATGATTTTAATAATAAAGCCACGTCAACTCCCAACCAGTATGTTTAAGCGTGCAGAGAAACATCACAGCGTCACTCACCCGGAAGAAGGTGGGGGCGTTTCGCTTTTGAAGTTGCTGCTGTCCGAACAGGGATTTTAGTTCCTCCACCTTTCTCTTTCTCAGCTGGCTTTTCGGTGGGAAGTCGATGTCGTATTTTCCATGAACAGTCCGAAATCTGATTGTTTTCGCTTAGTATGTTTTGCTGCGTTCAACTTCCACCTTCGCGCCATTGTTTTTAGAAGCTGCATGAGCGTGACCTAAAGCTCTCATCTGATTGGTTGCCGTGAATGTCAATCAAGGGGCGGGATGTTTTCAGTTGTCATCTGATTGGTTGCCCTGCATGTCAATCAAGTAACGGGATGTTTCATTGGCTGACAATTTTTTAATGTCACGCTGTGGGAAAAAAATAATAATAATAATGTCACGCTGCGATCGACCAGTAATGCCTCCGCGATCGACCGGTCGATCGCGATCGACGTAATGAGCAGGTCTGGCCTAGAAGAAATATGACAGTGAGAGGACTGAAGAGAGGAGACAGGAATATAAGGAGATGGGACATAGAGCAAAGAGGGAAGTAGCTAAGGCAAAGCAGAGGGCGTACAATGAGTTGTATGGGAGATTGGACACTAAAGAGGGCGAGAAGAACTTGTACTGATTGGCAAGACAGGGGGATCAGGCTGGAAAGGATGTGTAGCAGGTTAGGCTTATAATTAAACATGGGAATGGGAATGTTCTAACAAGTGAGGAGAGTGTGATGGGGAGATGGAAGGATTACTTTGAGGAGCTAATGAATGAAGAGAATTAAAGAGAAAGAAGAGTGGAGGTCATAGAAACTGTGGACAAGGAAGTGGGAAAGATTAGTGAGGGTGAAGTCCGGAAAGCTCTGAGAAAAAATGAAGAAGGGGAAGGCAGTAGGACCTGATGACATACCAGTGGAGGTTTGGAAATGTCTCGGAGAGATGACAGTGAGGTTTTTGACTCAAATATTTAATGGAATATTTGAGGGTGAGAAAATGCCTGAGGAATGGAGAAGAAGTGTGCTGGTGCCCATTTTTAAGAATAAGGGTGATGTACAGAGTTGTAGCAACTACAGGGGAATTAAGTTGATGAGCCACACAATGAAGATCTGGGAGAGAGTTGTGGAAGCAAGACTTAGACAAGAGGTGACTATCTGTGAGCAGCAGTATGGTTTCATGCCAAGAAAGAGCACCACAGATGCCATCTTTGCTTTGAGGATGTTGATAGAGAAGTACAGAGAGGGTCAGAAAGAACTCCATTGTGTGTTTGTGGATTTAGAAAAAGCATATGACAGGGTGCCAAGAGAGGAGGTGTGGTATTGCATGAGGAAATCTGGAGTGGCAGAAAAGTATGTTAGACTGGTACAGGACATGTATGAGGACAGCAGGACAGTGGTGAGATGTGCTGTAGGAGTGACAGATAGCTTCAAGGTGGAGGTGGGATTGCATCAAGGATCGGCTCTGAGCCCCTTCTTGTTTGCTCTGGTGATGGACCGACTAACAGATGAGGTCAGGCAGGAATCCCCATGGACTATGATGTTTGCAGATGACATTGTGATCTGTGGTGAGAACAGGGAACAGGTGGAAGAGAACTTGGAGAGGTGGAGGTATGCACTTGAAAGAAGAGGAATGAAAGTCAGCCGTAGTAAGACAGAGTACATGTGTGTGAATGAGAGGGAGGCCAGTGGAACAGTGAGGCTACAAGGATCAGAGGTCACAAAGGTGCAGGACTTCAAGTACTTGGGGTCCACTGTCCAGGAAAATGGGGAATGTGGTAAAGAGGTGAAAAAGAGAGTCCAGGCAGGATGGAGTGGATGGAGAAAAGTTTCAGGAGTGATTTGTGACAAAAAGGTGTCAGCAAAGGTCAAAGGAAAAGTTTACAAGACAGTGGTGAGACCAGCTATGTTGTATGGTCTGGAGACAGTGGCACTGACAAAAAGACAGGAGAAAGAACTGGAAGTGGCAGAAATGAAGATGCTGAGGTTCTCCTTAGGAGTGACAAGGATGGATAAGATCAGGAATGAGATCATCAGAGGTACAGCACATGTTGAACAACTGGGAGATAAAGTTAGGGAGGCCAGACTGAGATGGTTTGGACATGTCCAGAGGAGGGACAGTGGGTATATTGGTAGAAGGATGTTAGAAATGCAGCTGCCAGGAAAAAGACAAAGAGGAAGGCCAAAGAGGAGATATATGGATGCAGTTAGAGAGGACATGAAGGTAGTTGGAGTGAGGACAGAGGATGCAGAGGACAGAGTGAGGTGGAGGAGGATGACTCGCTGTGGCGACCCCTGAAAAGGGAAAAGCCAAAAGAAGAAGAAGAAGTATAGTTTATTTATTGTAAAGAGTGTGTTTATTTAAAACATCATTCAAATGGGTTGCTTTTATTTATTTTTATACAAATGTATTGTTTACTTGACATATTTTCAAAATAAACGTTTTGTAAGTCTTTATTCATTTTATTTTTTGGTACAGAAAATTAACCGAACCGAGCCCTCCTTGAAACTGAACCGAACCGAAATGTGATTTTAGCATACCGTTACATCCCTTTGCTACTGTTAGTCGAAGAACACGAGGAGGGAAACGTGTCAGGAGAAAAAGGGAGAAGAGGAAAGTGAAGAATGTAAGACTGAGGGTTGCAACTCTAAATGTGGGGACACTGACAGGCAAAGGTAGAGATGGCTGACATGATGGAGAGAAAGAAGGTAGATGTTATGTGTCCAAGAGACCAAGTGGAAGGGTAGCAAGGTTCGCAGCATTGGAGCAGAGTTTAAACTGTTTAACGATGGTGTGGATAGAAAGAGAAATGGAGTAGGGGTGGTCCTGAAAGAGGAGTTGGCAAATATGTAGTAGAGGTGAAGAGAATGTCAGATAGGGTGATGTGTCTGAAGATAGAAGTAGAAGGTCTGATGCTGTCAGTGGTTATGCTCCACAGGTTGGAAGTGATGAGGAAGAGAAATATATATTTTGGAAAGATCTGGATGAAGTGATAGAGAGTATTCCCAAGGAGGAGAGAGTGGTGATCAGAGCAGACCTGAATGGACATGTTGGTGAAGAAACCGAGGGGAAGTGATGGGTAGGTTTGGTGTCAAGGAAAGAAACCAGGAAGGACAGATGTTGGTGGATTTTGCCAAGGGGCTGCCGTGGCGTAGTGGTAATGGTAGTCGTCTCCCGATCGGAAGGTTGGAGGTTCGAATCCTTGTTCCCCACACCATGTGTCGTTGTGTCCCTGGGCAAGACACTTAACCCTGAGTTGCTCCCGGTAGGACTGGAAAGCGCCTTGCATGGCAGTCTGCCGCTACCGGTGTATGAATGTGTGTATGAATGTGTGTATGGTTGGTATTGTAAAGCGCTTCGGGGCCCCTCATAGGGGGCTGGAAAGCGCTATATAAATAAGCTCAATTTACCATTTACCATTTGGATTTTGCGAAGAGAAAGGAAATGGCTGTCGTCAACGGCTATTTACAAAAGGGGGAGAAACAGAGTGGCCTATAATGCCCCTTTTCCACCGGTCGGCACGGGTCGGATATTACGTCATATGTGCGTCGCAGACACCCACTTTACGCCTTCCCCACCGGATATTCCGAGCTGCGCCGCACCAGATTTTTGGTGTGGTTTCAGAGGGGTGACAACGCGTGCTCACCCGCTCCGGAAGGAGGAGTCTGTGTGGACTCAAGCTGTTTTCACGGAAGAGAGGGAAGCGAACACGGCAGGACTTTACATGATAAACACGGTAAAAGAATTATTTGTTTTTAAAATTATAGCAAAGATGGGTCTTCAGCTGAACGTGTCCTTAATAAAATCACGTACTGCTCAAAACTGCAGGATTTTAAAAAGTAGGATCGCCACGAGCAACGCGCGCGGGCGGCTTTATGTCTTTAAAATGTAGCTCAATGAACAGATATAAAAATATATTTCATAGCTGACTTTATACCACGAGGGTTCCTGATTAACCGTCCTTTAATAATGTCACGTAGTGATCAAATCTGCTGCATTTAAAGTAGGTTCGCTTTGACTTCTTCCAAACCTATGCGTGCACTACAAAAATAAATTATAAAAAAATCGAATATAAATTCAAATAACTCCAACAGGTTATAGTCAGTAAATGAGTAACATGTGATTACACAGTGTTGGTTTGGATAATATAAGTGGTGTGGTTTTATAGGTATTTCATGATAAGTGTTACAAAGTACTATGGCAAAAATAATTGAAGCTAGCTTGACACATTTATGTCTATTAAACATTGAATATTAATTCAAATAACTCCAACGGGTTACAGTCAGTAAATGAACATCCTGTGATTACATTCCGTTAGTAAAAAAAAAAAAAACCCAGAGTTTCTGGACTAAATTAACCACATTTTTCTTTTACAGTCAACAGAAGAAAATCACCAGAATTCAACAACCTGTGTCATCTTCTGGAGGAAGCCGTGAGACACCAGATGGAAATTCGTTACTTCTGTTTGTCACTTCAAACTTTTCCTATTAAACGTTATATTTTCTTAAGTGGTGTCCTCGAACATTCAATTTCCTAAACTTATTTTACAATGTGAAGTGTGTATAGTGTTTAAATCCATACTGGAAGTTAAGAGAACTTTCCATTTGCATTTGACCTTTAAAGAATCATAAGATAAAGATTATTAGAATCTGCTCAACTGTTATTACGTTATAAATTATTTGGTTCTAGGATGAAGTCAGACAAAAACAGTCAAAAGTGGCCAAAGTCCTTTGGACAGTTTAAAGTTAAAGTTCACAGACCATCCATCTACCCATCCATCATCCATCCATCATCTGCGCCCAGCAGCAACTTTACCAGGGAGACACAGGTATCAACATCCACCCCTTCAGCTCCTCAAGGTGTTCACAGACCATCCATCCATCCATCATCTGCGCCCAGCAGCATGCTTTGCCAGGGAGACACAGGCATCAACATCCACCCATTCAGCTCCTCAAGGTGTTCACAGACCATCCATCCATCCATCATCTGCGCCCAGCAGCATGCTTTGCCATGGAGACACAGGCATCAACATCCACCCATTCAGCTCCTCAAGGTGTTCACAGACCATCCATCCATCCATCATCTGTGCCCAGCAGCATGCTTTGCCAGGGAGACACTGTCAGTTTCAAAGATCACAGTGTGATGTTTTAAATCAATCAACTTTATTTATAAAGCACATTTTAAAAACCACAGGGTCAACTAAAGTGTTGTACAATAACATAAAAGACAAGTTAATTAAAAACTATAAAAAGCATACAAGTTCGTAAATTTGAACATATTACGCCCATTCTCCATAACCTTCATTGGCTTCCTGTCGCCTACAGAATTCAGTACAAAACTGCTCTCATTACACATCAATGCTTACACGGAACTTCACCAGATTATCTGAAGGATATTCTTATTCCATACTCATCCACCCGCTCGCTGCGGTCACAGAACAGCAATCTCCTTCACATTCCGAGAACCAAATTAAGGACCATGGGAGACCGGGCTTTCAGTGTGGCTGCCCCCCGCCTGTGGAACTCTCTTCCTGACTGTCTAAGAGCCCCACAGTCTGTGGTTGACTTTAAGAGCGACTTGAAGACCTTTCTTTTCGACCAAGCATACTCTACCTCCTCATGATTCTACTTTTGATCTTAGCTGATATTGTTATTGATTTTAATTGTTTTATTATTTGTTTTATTGACATTTAATTCTGTTGCTCCTTGTAGCACTTTGAGATTTTCATTAATGAAAAGTGCGTTATAAATTGAATTCATTATTATTATTATTATTACAAAAATAAATAAATACATATACCAGTCTTACTGCAGGTGTGTTAACATGCCATAAAAGATAAGATCACGTGTTAAAAGCAAAGGAATAAAAGTGTGTTTTTAAAAGAGATTTAAAAACAGGAAGAGAGAAGGCCTCTCTGACACTTAACACTTCCACAGCCTGGGAGCAACAACGTCAAACGCTCTGTCACCTCTGAGCTTCATCCTAGTTTCGAGGACTGTCAGCAGCAACTGCTCAGCTGATCTGAGATCGAGGAGGGCAGGAAGGTTGAAGCAGCTCAGACAAATATGGTTTTGCAACTTTATCAAGCACCTTGTGCATAACTAAATAATAAAAAATGTTTTAATACATCTTTATTGTAAAAATAGTAAATTGGAAAATACATGGGTTTAAAGAAGGCAACAAGGTAGGATTATGAATTGGGTTTAAAAATTACAGCTCATGAGGTACTCATTATAGCATGACATCTCTTTCACAACATTCTGTCAAAGCCTTTATTGTGTTCTTCTTCTAGTGGTGGCTACTAGTAAATAGCTTGAGGGAACACTACTGCCACCATGTGGTAAGACGAGTAGGATTCTGGACCCCGCCCACAGAAGGGGTACAAAAAAGCTGTGGAAACAGAACTTATGCCTCTTTTCCACCGCTCGGCTCGGGTTGGATCGGCTCAGATCGGCTCAGTTCGGGTCGGGTCACATCTATATTCTGTTTCCACAGCTTTTTTGTACCCCTTCTGTGGGCGGGGTCCAGAATCCTACTCGTCTTACCACATGGTGGCAGTAGTGTTCCCTCAAGCTATTTACTAGTAGCCACCACTAGAAGAAGAACACAATAAAGGCTTTGACAGAATGTTGTGAAAGAGATGTCATGCTATAATGAGTACCTCATGAGCTGTAATTTTTAAACCCAATTCATAATCCTACCTTGTTGCCTTCTTTAAACCCATGTATTTTCCAATTTAGTATTTTTACAATAAAGATGTATTAAAAACATTTTTTATTATTTAGTTATGCACAAGGTGCTTGATAAAGTTGCAAAACCATATTTGTCTGAGCTGCTTCAACCTTCCTGCCCTCCTCGATCTCAGATCAGCTGAGCAGTTGCTGCTGACAGTCCTCGAAACTAGGATGAAGCTCAGAGGTGACAGAGCGTTTGGCGTTGTTGCTCCCAGGCTGTGGAAGTGTTAAGTGTCAGAGAGGCCTTCTCTCTTCCTGTTTTTAAATCTCTTTTAAAAACACACTTTTATTCCTTTGCTTTTAACACGTGATCTTATCTTTTATGGCATGTTAACACACCTGCAGTAAGACTGGTATATGTATTTATTTATTTTTGTAATAATAATAATAATAATGAATTCAATTTATAACGCACTTTTCATTAATGAAAATCTCAAAGTGCTACAAGGAGCAACAGAATTAAATGTCAATAAAACAAATAATAAAACAATTAAAATCAATAACAATATCAGCTAAGATCAAAAGTAGAATCATGAGGAGGTAGAGTATGCTTGGTCGAAAAGAAAGGTCTTCAAGTCGCTCTTAAAGTCAACCACAGACTGTGGGGCTCTTAGACAGTCAGGAAGAGAGTTCCACAGGCGGGGGGCAGCCACACTGAAAGCCCGGTCTCCCATGGTCCTTAATTTGGTTCTCGGAATGTGAAGGAGATTGCTGTTCTGTGACCGCAGCGAGCGGGTGGATGAGTATGGAATAAGAATATCCTTCAGATAATCTGGTGAAGTTCCGTGTAAGCATTGATGTGTAATGAGAGCAGTTTTGTACTGAATTCTGTAGGCGACAGGAAGCCAATGAAGGTTATGGAGAATGGGCGTAATATGTTCAAATTTACGAACTTGTATGCTTTTTATAGTTTTTAATTAACTTGTCTTTTATGTTATTGTACAACACTTTAGTTGACCCTGTGGTTTTTAAAATGTGCTTTATAAATAAAGTTGATTGATTTAAAACATCACACTGTGATCTTTGAAACTGACAGTGTCTCCCTGGCAAAGCATGCTGCTGGGCACAGATGATGGATGGATGGATGGTCTGTGAACACCTTGAGGAGCTGAATGGGTGGATGTTGATGCCTGTGTCTCCATGGCAAAGCATGCTGCTGGGCGCAGATGATGGATGGATGGATGGTCTGTGAACACCTTGAGGAGCTGAATGGGTGGATGTTGATGCCTGTGTCTCCCTGGCAAAGCATGCTGCTGGGCGCAGATGATGGATGGATGGATGGTCTGTGAACACCTTGAGGAGCTGAAGGGGTGGATGTTGATACCTGTGTCTCCCTGGTAAAGTTGCTGCTGGGCGCAGATGATGGATGGATGATGGATGGGTAGATGGATGGTCTGTGAACTTTAACTTTAAACTGTCCAAAGGACTTTGGCCACTTTTGACTGTTTTTGTCTGACTTCATCCTAGAACCAAATAATTTATAACGTAATAACAGTTGAGCAGATTCTAATAATCTTTATCTTATGATTCTTTAAAGGTCAAATGCAAATGGAAAGTTCTCTTAACTTCCAGTATGGATTTAAACACTATACACACTTCACATTGTAAAATAAGTTTAGGAAATTGAATGTTCGAGAACACCACTTAAGAAAATATAACGTTTAATAGGAAAAGTTTGAAGTGACAAACAGAAGTAACGAATTTCCATCTGGTGTCTCACGGCTTCCTCCAGAAGATGACACAGGTTGTTGAATTCTGGTGATTTTCTTCTGTTGACTGTAAAAGAAAAATGTGGTTAATTTAGTCCAGAAACTCTGGGTTTTTTTTTTTTTTACTAACGGAATGTAATCACAGGATGTTCATTTACTGACTGTAACCCGTTGGAGTTATTTGAATTAATATTCAATGTTTAATAGACATAAATGTGTCAAGCTAGCTTCAATTATTTTTGCCATAGTACTTTGTAACACTTATCATGAAATACCTATAAAACCACACCACTTATATTATCCAAACCAACACTGTGTAATCACATGTTACTCATTTACTGACTATAACCTGTTGGAGTTATTTGAATTTATATTCGATTTTTTTATAATTTATTTTTGTAGTGCACGCATAGGTTTGGAAGAAGTCAAAGCGAACCTACTTTAAATGCAGCAGATTTGATCACTACGTGACATTATTAAAGGACGGTTAATCAGGAACCCTCGTGGTATAAAGTCAGCTATGAAATATATTTTTATATCTGTTCATTGAGCTACATTTTAAAGACATAAAGCCGCCCGCGCGCGTTGCTCGTGGCGATCCTACTTTTTAAAATCCTGCAGTTTTGAGCAGTACGTGATTTTATTAAGGACACGTTCAGCTGAAGACCCATCTTTGCTATAATTTTAAAAACAAATAATTCTTTTTACCGTGTTTATCATGTAAAGTCCTGCCGTGTTCGCTTCCCTCTCTTCCGTGAAAACAGCTTGAGTCCACACAGACTCCTCCTTCCGGAGCGGGTGAGCACGCGTTGTCACCCCTCTGAAACCACACCAAAAATCTGGTGCGGCGCAGCTCGGAATATCCGGTGGGGAAGGCGTAAAGTGGGTGTCTGCGACGCACATATGACGTAATATCCGACCCGTGCCGACCGGTGGAAAAGGGGCATTATAGGCCACTCTGTTTCTCCCCCTTTTGTAAATAGCCGTTGACGACAGCCATTTCCTTTCTCTTCGCAAAATCCAAATGGTAAATGGTAAATTGAGCTTATTTATATAGCGCTTTCCAGCCCCCTATGAGGGGCCCCGAAGCGCTTTACAATACCAACCATACACACATTCATACACACATTCATACACCGGTAGCGGCAGACTGCCATGCAAGGCGCTTTCCAGTCCTACCGGGAGCAACTCAGGGTTAAGTGTCTTGCCCAGGGACACAACGACACATGGTGTGGGGAACAAGGATTCGAACCTCCAACCTTCCGATCGGGAGACGACTACCATTACCACTACGCCACGGCAGCCCCTTGGCAAAATCCACCAACATCTGTCCTTCCTGGTTTCTTTCCTTGACACCAAACCTACCCATCACTTCCCCTCGGTTTCTTCACCAACATGTCCATTCAGGTCTGCTCTGATCACCACTCTCTCCTCCTTGGGAATACTCTCTATCACTTCATCCAGATCTTTCCAAAATATATATTTCTCTTCCTCATCACTTCCAACCTGTGGAGCATAACCACTGACAGCATCAGACCTTCTACTTCTATCTTCAGACACATCACCCTATCTGACATTCTCTTCACCTCTACTACATATTTGCCAACTCCTCTTTCAGGACCACCCCTACTCCATTTCTCTTTCTATCCACACCATCGTTAAACAGTTTAAACTCTGCTCCAATGCTGCGAACCTTGCTACCCTTCCACTTGGTCTCTTGGACACATAACATCTACCTTCTTTCTCTCCATCATGTCAGCCATCTCTACCTTTGCCTGTCAGTGTCCCCACATTTAGAGTTGCAACCCTCAGTCTTACATTCTTCACTTTCCTCTTCTCCCTTTTTCTCCTGACACGTTTCCCTCCTCGTGTTCTTCGACTAACAGTAGCAAAGGGATGTAACGGTATGCTAAAATCACATTTCGGTTCGGTTCAGTTTCAAGGAGGGCTCGGTTCGGTTAATTTTCTGTACCAAAAAATAAAATGAATAAAGACTTACAAAACGTTTATTTTGAAAATATGTCAAGTAAACAATACATTTGTATAAAAATAAATAAAAGCAACCCATTTGAATGATGTTTTAAATAAACACACTCTTTACAATAAATAAACTATACTTCTTCTTCTTCTTTTGGCTTTTCCCTTTTCAGGGGTCGCCACAGCGAGTCATCCTCCTCCACCTCACTCTGTCCTCTGCATCCTCTGTCCTCACTCCAACTACCTTCATGTCCTCTCTAACTGCATCCATATATCTCTTCTTTGGCCTTCCTCTTTGTCTTTTTCCTGGCAGCTGCATTTCTAACATCCTTCTACCAATATACCCACTGTCCCTCCTCTGGACATGTCCAAACCTTCTCAATCTTGCCTCCCTAACTTTATCTCCCAGTTGTTCAACATGTGCTGCCATCTCATTCCTGATTTTATCCATCCTTGTCACTCCTAAAGAGAACCTCAGCATCTTCATTTCTGCCACTTCCAGTTCTTTCTCCTGTCTTTTTGTCAGTGCCACTGTCTCCAGACCATACAATATAGCTGGTCTCACCACTGTCTTGTAAACTTTTCCTTTGACCTTTGCTGACACCTTTTTGTCACAAATCACTCCTGAAACTTTTCTCCATCCACTCCATCCTGCCTGGACTCTCTTTTTCACCTCTTTACCACATTCCCCATTTTCCTGGACAGTGGACCCCAAGTACTTGAAGTCCTGCACCTTTGTGACCTCTGCTCCTTGTAGCCTCACTGTTCCACTGGCCTCCCTCTCATTCACACACATGTACTCTGTCTTACTACGGCTGACTTTCATTCCTCTTCTTTCAAGTGCATACCTCCACCTCTCCAAGTTCTCTTCCACCTGTTCCCTGTTCTCACCACAGATCACAATGTCATCTGCAAACATCATAGTCCATGGGGATTCCTGCCTGACCTCATCTGTTAGTCGGTCCATCACCAGAGCAAACAAGAAGGGGCTCAGAGCCGATCCTTGATGCAATCCCACCTCCACCTTGAAGCTATCTGTCACTCCTACAGCACATCTCACCACTGTCCTGCTGTCCTCATACATGTCCTGTACCAGTCTAACATACTTTTCTGCCACTCCAGATTTCCTCATGCAATACCACACCTCCTCTCTTGGCACCCTGTCATATGTTTTTTCTAAATCCACAAACACACAATGGAGTTCTTTCTGACCCTCTCTGTACTTCTCTATCAACATCCTCAAAGCAAAGATGGCATCTGTGGTGCTCTTTCTTGGCATGAAACCATACTGCTGCTCACAGATAGTCACCTCTTGTCTAAGTCTTGCTTCCACAACTCTCTCCCAGATCTTCATTGTGTGGCTCATCAACTTAATTCCCCTGTAGTTGCTACAACTCTGTACATCACCCTTATTCTTAAAAATGGGCACCAGCACACTTCTTCTCCATTCCTCAGGCATTTTCTCACCCTCAAATATTCCATTAAATATTTGAGTCAAAAACCTCACTGTCATCTCTCCGAGACATTTCCAAACCTCCACTGGTATGTCATCAGGTCCTACTGCCTTCCCCTTCTTCATTTTTTCTCAGAGCTTTCCGGACTTCACCCTCACTAATCTTTCCCACTTCCTTGTCCACAGTTTCTATGACCTCCACTCTTCTTTCTCTTTAATTCTCTTCATTCATTAGCTCCTCAAAGTAATCCTTCCATCTCCCCATCACACTCTCCTCACTTGTTAGAACATTCCCATTCCCATGTTTAATTATAAGCCTAACCTGCTACACATCCTTTCCAGCCTGATCCCCCTGTCTTGCCAATCAGTACAAGTTCTTCTCGCCCTCTTTAGTGTCCAATCTCCCATACAACTCATTGTACGCCCTCTGCTTTGCCTTAGCTACTTCCCTCTTTGCTCTATGTCCCATCTCCTTATATTCCTGTCTCCTCTCTTCAGTCCTCTCACTGTCATATTTCTTCTAGGCCAGACCTGCTCATTACGTCGATCGCGATCGACCGGTCGATCGCGGAGGCATTACTGGTCGATCGCAGCGTGACATTATTATTATTATTTTTTTCCCACAGCGTGACATTAAAAAATTGTCAGCCAATGAAACATCCCGTTACTTGATTGACATGCAGGGCAACCAATCAGATGACAACTGAAAACATCCCGCCCCTTGATTGACATTCACGGCAACCAATCAGATGAGAGCTTTAGGTCACGCTCATGCAGCTTCTAAAAACAATGGCGCGAAGGTGGAAGTTGAACGCAGCAAAACATACTAAGCGAAAACAATCAGATTTCGGACTGTTCATGGAAAATACGACATCGACTTCCCACCGAAAAGCCAGCTGAGAAAGAGAAAGGTGGAGGAACTAAAATCCCTGTTCGGACAGCAGCAACTTCAAAAGCGAAACGCCCCCACCTTCTTCCGGGTGAGTGACGCTGTGATGTTTCTCTGCACGCTTAAACATACTGGTTGGGAGTTGACGTGGCTTTATTATTAAAATCATACGAGACACTTTTCATACAGAATAACCTCCTTGACTACTCTCCGTTCTCTGCACGTTTCCCTGCCCCGCAGCGCGAGCGTTTGCATAACACACTTCGCGCTGCGTTCAGGGACAGTCTGTAAAATACACCACTGTAAATCTCTCCGTACCAAAAGAGACATTTTTATGCCTTTGTTCACTAAATTAAACGTGTCCGGAGCCATAACAACCTGCTACAGCTGTGGTTATCAACTGGTGGCCTGTGGACCACTTTAGATTTGCTGGAGGGGGCTTTTAGAAATGACATTTATTAAAGTAAAAAATATCTAATGATTTTTATTTTTACATTTATTAAAGTAAAAGACCAGATTCTTATAAAGAAGGGGGTGGTGATCAGTTTCATTTCATTTCATTTATTCATTTGTATAGCACTTTACACAACCACGGTGATGGTGACTAAAGTGCTTAACAAAAAACAGTGCAGTACAGTAAAAGACAACAGATTAAAAATCAAGAAAACACAACATAATAGCAAAAATAAAACCAGAAATGTCACCACATATTTAATTACTAAAAGCCAGTTGGAATAAAAAAGTCTTAAGCTTCGATTTAAAAAGGCCAAGTTCAGTAATCTGACGTAGCTCAAGTGGGAGTGTATTCCAGAGTAGAGGTGCGGCCGCAGAAAAGGCACGGTCACCCCAACGTTTATATTTTGTCCATGGAACAGAGAGCAGGAGCTGTGTGACCTCAGAGACCTGGAGCGGGCAGGGAAACTTAACAACTCTGTTATATTTCTACCATATATTTTTAAAATAAAATTTAAAAAATCTATATTGCTGTCACCATCACCCCATTTGGTCCCTACGGTCGACCAGGTGCCCATGGGCACCACGTTGGTGACCCCTGATTTATTACATGTGTTGTGCAATATTTGCTTATTCAGTTATGCAAGGTACATCAACATAGGTACATTGTACATAAAAAGAATCCTTAATACATTTGAATATAATTATATGTTTTGCATTTTTGTATTGGGTAGATCTTTTGGACTTGTTTTTTTATAAGTAGCTCGCATGCTGAAAAAGTGTGAGCACCCCTGTTCTAGGCTAATCTCTTTCTTTGAATGGCGTCCTGCACTTCCCTATTCCACCAACAGGTTTCCTTATCATCCATTCTCTGTCCAGATGACACACCAAGTACCTTCCTACCTGTCTCTGTAATTACTGTTGCTATAGTAGCACAGTCACTTAGAAGCTCTTTCTTACCACCCAGAGCCTTTAACAGCTCGTCTCTGAATTTCTCACAACATTCTTCCTTCTTTAGCTTCCACCATTTGGTCTTCTTCTCTTATTTTACTATTTTTTCTCTTCTTCACAACAGTCATTCTACACACAACCATCCAATGCTGTCTGGCCACGCTCTCCCCTGCTACAACTTTACAGTTTCCAATCTCCCTCAGGTTTCCTCTTCTACTCAGAATGTAGTCGACCTGCATACTCCTTCCTCCACTCTTATAGGTCACTCTATTTTCCTCCCTCTTTTGGAAATAAGTATTGACTACAGCCTTTTCCATTATCTTGGCAAAATCCACCACCATCTGTCTTTCCTGGTTTCTTTCCTTGACACCAAACCTACCATCACTTCCTCATCCCCTCTGTTTCCTTCACCAACATGTCCATTCAGGTCTGCTCCAATCACCACTCTTTCCTCCCTGGGAATACTCTCTATCACTTCATCCAAATCTTTCCAAAATTTATCTTTCTCCTCCCCATCACATCCAACCTGTGGAGCATAACCACTGACTATGTTTAGCATCAGACCTTCTACTTCTACCTTCAGACACATCACCCTATCTGACACTCTTCACCTCTACTACATTCTTTGCCAACTCCTTCAGGACCACCCCTACTCCATTTCTCTTTCTATCCACACCATGGTAAAACAGTTTGAACCTTGCTCCAATGCTGCGGGCCTTGCTGCCCATTCCACTTGGTCTCTTGGACACATAAAACATCTACCTTTCTTCTCTGCATCACGTCAGCCAACTCTCTACCTTTGCCTGTCATTGTCCCTTCATTTAGAGTTGCAACCCTCAGTCTTACATTCTTCACTTTCCTCTTCTCCCTCTGTCTCCTGACACGTTTCCCTCCTCGGGGTCTTCGACTAACAGTAGCACAATTTCCGCCGGCACCCTGTTTGTCAACAGCACCGGTGACGGTCGTTGTTAACCTGGGCCTCGACTGATCAGGTATGGTTTCACTTTTGCCCCTTTTCCACTTGCTCGGCCCAGAGCGGCTCAGTCTGGTCCGGTCTGGTTCAGTTCGGATCGGCTCACATGTAGGTTTGTCTCCATTCACTACTGCGGCCCTTCTGTGGGCGGGGTGTAGAATCTCACTCGTCCTACCACGTGGTGGCGGTAGTGTTACCTCAAGCTATTTACTAGCCACCACTAAACATTAGAAGAAGAACACCCTGCAGGACCTTGTCTCACCACCGGTTCTGTTAGAGAACCGGTTCTTAAAAGTCCAATTCCATGGAATTGTAGGTTGCGTGTCTTAACGATTCAGCTTATCGGTTCTGCTAACACGCTAACCGCCATTTTGAAGAGGGCAGATGGAGAAATACTTTTTTAAATCCAACAGATTTGACCATTTGAACCGGTTAAGCTCAGAAAAACCTTGTGCTATAAAGTCAGTGACTTTATAGCACAAGGTTTTTCTGAGTTTAACCGGCGGCCGCCATTTTGAAGAGTAAAATTGGCGAAATGAACCCAAAATACATAAAATTAACGACTCACCGTCGAGTGGTCGACACAAAACACACAATAGAATCCTCCGGCCGCGTTAATTTGGCTTGAAATAGCGGGAAACTCTGCGGATTTA
>JBBPBX010072520.1:0-14341 GCA_038048925.1 Garcialebias charrua
TATATATAGACATGTCTAAAACCTTTACTCGGACTGTGTTTTAGTAAATTATAACCCATAAAAACATAGGTGGGACATGAATCAGTTTCAAATAGGGAATATTAGAAAGTGTTTCTAGAAATAACTAATAATAATAAAGAATAAATCACTAATAACACTAATAATGGCTCATAAAAGGGAAACAGCTCATACATTGATTAGATCATCAGTTATACAAAAATAACTTTTTAGATTTTTATATTTAACAGCATAGCCATTTAAAGGATCATTTAAGGAGAATGAAAATTGGCATGTTGTATTGCAGGATAAATCAGATAAACCTACAAACCACATTGCTTTTGTATATGTTGTTTAATAAACAGGTACTGTGTATGTCGTTTAATGAAGAGATATTTATTTTTAACAGATCCAAATAAGATGGGGGACGCACTGGAGTTTTTGGATCTATTCAAAAGATTGATTTGAAAGGTTGATTTGAAATGTGGTGGTTCTATATTTTTAAACATGACTGACTCTGACTAGACTGGACTTATTTTGAGCTCATGAAGCATATGTTTGTATTGTAATGCTGTATATCTGTATGTATGTTATTTGTACTTTTCTATTTTGTTGCACGTATGTTTAGACTTTTTCTACAGACTATGAAAAAGGTAAAGTATTTTTATGTAAGTATAAAACGTCTCCTGCTACTCACTTACAATGATCATACTAATTAAGAAAACTTACTAATTAAAACTAACCCTTAATCATAATGATTATTTATTTATACTGAAGAATGAAATAATTTGTGTATTATTTGTTATTGTTGTTTTTTGCCATTAAATACAAATGTTTTAGATAGTAAGAATGGAATTGTATTTTAAGTTTAAAGAAACAGTTATTATTGTAGCCAATTACAGAATTTAGTTTAAGTTAACAGATTTAACTCACTAAGGAGTTTCCCACAGTTAGGCCTTCCCCAAACCACAAATGGCTCATGGGATCCAAAGGCCTTATTTTTACAGTTTTTATTTTTACAGTTTTTTTACAGTTCAATTTGCAAGTTTTTTGGTGTCCAGTTCTTCTCTCAAAAGACTACAGATTTCCAGAACACCTTCAGGAGGAGTTGCCAGTGAATCCCGCCTCAAACTAGGTCCTGTTAGGGACGGCTGAAAACGAGGGTGAACAGGACCCCAACAGGTGGTGGAAAGAACTCGTCATCTTCTCGAGAGAAAGAGCAGCTCCTGTTACAACTGAGGTCGGTGCACCCCTGAAAATGAAGTTTGGAACAATCGCTGAACCAGTTTTTGAGATTGATCTGGTCAGAGCAAAGCTCCCCACTTTGTCAGGACAAGTGGGCCGACTACCCTATGCCACACACAATTCAAGTTTGCGACCTGCTACTGTGCCCGCAATCCATCACCCATGCCTGAATGGACTAAGCACCCAGGAACAGGCAGCTGGACAAGACAAGACTACATGAAACCACTGTCTGAAGAAGTGAAGGATGCCCATCAAACTGCCTGATGCCCTCCGCCCACAGGGCGCACAAAACTCCCCCCACCAAGAAAAACTGGACTTAAACAAAAGCTCTCCCCCAGATGAAATGAACTTATGCCACAAACAGAAACTCTCCCCCCCCTCCAGATGAAATTAACTATGCCACAAACAAATCCCCAAGGAACAGAAAGAACTTATTCTGAAAACGGGACACTCCCTCCCCAGGAAAGACACTGAACTCGCCTCCCCCCCCAACAAAGAGAAGATGGATAATATGAAGAAGAATGGTTGATCTATTTCATTTTTTAAGTTCAAAACTGTTGTTTTTGCTTTCCTGGGCATTAGTTAATCCATCCATCCATTTTCGTCCGCTTATCCGGGGTCGGGTCGCGGGGGTAGCAACCTAAGTAGGGAGGCCCAGACTTCCCTCTCCCCAGCCACTTGAAGCAGCTCCTCTTTTGTGTTGACATAAGCCATGAAATGAGACCATACTCACTGCAAAATTCTCCTCAAATCTTTATTTCTCTCAAACATTGAAATAAGTCATGAAATATGACAATCAACACTACAGAGTTCTCCAAAACTTTATAATCTCTCAAACCATCCTAAAAAGGTGATCCTGAGTTGTTGGTACGTTACTATGGAGGCAACGGGATGGTGGTGTGAGTTTTTTGCCCCTAATTAGAATTCGGCCTCGGGGTTGGTTTCCATACCACTCACATAATTAAGTTTATATGATAAGAGGATGGGATGATGGAGATGTTCAACATTTATCATCTAAAACTAATTACTCTGACATAATAATTCTTACCCAGCTCACTTATATCAAATATAGGTGTTCCCAACAAACACTTATATTTGATAGTACAAACATGTTTGTTTGCTTTTCTCCTTGATACAGAAAAGACAAAGTCTTTTAGCCTTGACAATGTTTGGATTAGATGTTCCTGTTGGATCAGAACCATGACTCGTTTGTTTTATCTGTAAGATGTCAGAACTTGTCAACTCCTCCTCCTTCTTGTTTAAATAGCTTGTCATATCCAGCACAATTCGGATTTGTGCAAGAATGTGTTTATGAGACCAACAAAGTTTCAGAAGTACATTAAAAAGCCTTATCCCCTTTGCAAAGTTTCATTGTCTGTGTTAACACAATTCAACCTTGGCTCTCAACGGAGGCAGTCGCAAGTCCTTCCCTCTCCCGTCCTCCCCCCCCCCCTGCTGCCTGCAGCTCTTCAGCTAAGCACCTCGAACGCAAATTAAGATGGATTGGAGGTTTGGGCATTCGATTCTACGAACAAGATTTCTACAGAAGAAATGGCACAAGGGGAGCCTTTCCACCCTCACAGAGTGACGAAGAGGATACGCCATGGATTCCTGTGGGGGGATGGTGTGCGTCTCGCTCTCTGTGCTCTGCTCTGTGGAGGTGAAGAATCTGGTTTATATTGGATTATGATGGCAGCGCTTTGCTTTTTGGCGTTTGTGGAGCACTGGTCTATCGCAAAAGAGGGGTGAGACTTCAGCAGGACTAATGCCTGGAGCACCCGACGTCTGGTCTGCGCGGTGACCTCGAGAAATCAGCTGTTTGCGAGCTTATCCAGAGGGTGAACGGATCACCCTCGGACTGGGACTTTGCACGCTGTGGTCAACATCTGAGGTCAGAGCTTGGATCAGTGGAAAAAGTCCCGAATTGGATCATTTTTGGAACAGAGTCGCCCTTACAGACTGAAGGCTACAGAAATTACAATGTGAGCCTGAAATGAAAATATTTGTCAATTCTTATCTGACTCCCTTGGAAACAGCCTTGGAAAAGGCTGGATATCTAATTTCTCCTGAGATGTGCTTTACTGTGGAAAAACAGCTGCTCTCTTGTCTTGTCTGCTACCCCCCCCGGAGAACTTTTCTATGAGCGTTATCGGAGGCCGGCTGGTCAGAGTGTCGCTATCTGGAATGTCTCATGGACAGAAAACCTCCCTGCCTCAGTTTCAACATGCAACATGTAACTGTCTAAATATGCTTATTGGTATGGTTTTTTACTGTGTCATGCGGTGTCTTGGCAGACAAAATGTGATACATTTTTTTTTAATACCAACGCTGTGACCCTTATGGTACTGTCCTTTTTTCACACCTTTGACCTTCATCCCGAAACGGATGAGAGAGGCCGTGCTGAAGAGCATGTCATGTGTTCTGAATAAGCAGCAGCTTTATACACTCCTTCCATCTTCAGGATGACTGTGAATACATAGTCACGCTGTATTGGTAACAACTGGTGCAATGTTAATAAAAAAAAGCTCTTGAAAATGCCTTATCCCCTTTGCAAAGTTTCGTTGTCTGTGTTAACACAATTCTCTTGTTTATCTTGTGTGGTTTTTATTAAGGTAACAGGGGTTTAAAATCCCCATCACATAATATCTTGAGTAGTGATCAGTATGGGTTCAGATCGAATAATTCAACATGCCTGGCTCTTATGGACTTGATGGAACAGGTTACTACAGCAATAGATGATAAGAAATATTGTGTTAGCCTATTTGATGATTTAAAAAAGGCTTTTGACACCATTGATCATACTATTTTGATTGAAAAATTGAAACAATATGGTATTAGAGGTCAAGCCATACAGTGGATATCTAGTTACTTAAAAGATAGAAAACAGTTTGTACAGATCGAATATATTAGATCTCATCTGCAATGTCATGTTGAGTACCGCAGGGTTCAGTTCTTGGGCCTAAGCCGTAAACAATTTAGTGAAGGTGTCTAGTATCCTCAAGTGTGTTTTATTTGCAGACAATACTACTTTCCTCTGTCCTGGTAAAGACCTGAATCACATGTTCAAATTAATGAGGATAGAGTTAGCAAAAATTCAAACTTGGTTTAAATTAAATAAATTATCATTGAACATTGAAAAAACTAACTATATGATATTTAGTAAAAAAAAAACAACTGTAGATTTTCTTTTCAAAATTCATGATGTGGAGATACGTAGAGTGAGTGAAGTTCTTGGGAGTGATTATTGATGATAAATTGACATGGAAAAACATATTAATGTTGTAAGAACTAAAATCTCTAAATCTATGACAGTGCTATATAAAGTACAGGAATTTTTGACTGACAAGGCAGTGTGTTTGCTGTACAATACAATTGTTGTGCCACATTTGATTTATTGTGTTGGTATCTGGGGTACAGCTTGTAAAACAGCAACCAAGCCTATTTTTATTTTACAAAAAAGAGTAATAAGAGTGATCTCAAGAAATCATTATTGTCATCCTTCAAGTATTTTGTTTTATCAACTGAAAATTTTCAAGTTTTTTGATTTGGTGGATTACAATGTTGGTACAGGGCTCAGAATCAAAATTTACCGTCAAATATACAAGTGAATTTTGTTAAAAGGAATAGTTGTTATAATTTAAAGGGAACAGATATTTTTGTAAAGAAGAGGTATAGAACAAGTTTAAAGGGTAGGTCTACGTTAATGAAGGGAATTAGTTTATGGAATAGTTTGGATGATGATGTAAAAAAGGAGAAATCATTAGTTGTATTCAAGAAAAAGATAAAGAAAGTTTTGCTGATGAGATATATATAAGTTTTGCTGATATTAAGAAATTATACTGAAAAATTGTGATATTTTGTGGTTTGTTGTATTATGTATTTTTTGAATTGATTGTTTTGATTTGATATAGTTATGAAGGGGCAGAAACGAAAATAATTTATTCTTCTTCTGCTGCCTTTCATTTTATAGTTATTTTATTTAATTGTTTTGAATATGTGTTGTTTTAATTGAAATGAAATGAATGAATGAATAAACAAACAAACATAACAATATACACATAAAAGAAAAAAAAACACAAGTATACAATGAAAGGTAGCAGATGAAGAAATATTTTTTATTTTATCTGCCCCTTATCTTACTAACAAACAATTCATACAACCAATTTCTTTAATTTCCAAAATAAATGAACAAAGCTTTTAACCTCCAATACAACATACAATTTCTAACAAACTAATTTAGATATAGAATTTTAACAATTTAAACTTAATCATTCTTTTAAATATTGCCATTGATTTAGCCTCTTTAACATCATTCTCCAAATCGTTCCACAACCCAACTCTTTGAACCATGGCCAATCCTTCCCCTCAAACATGTTCTAATTTGTGGCTTTACAAATATATCTTTCCCCTTTAAATGGTAACAACTCGTTCTTTTGACAAAATACCTCTGAATATTTGAAGGAAGTGTTTCATTCTGTGCTCTATACATAACCAGCAAAATATTATAATCAACCAAATCGTAAAACTTCAACAGTTTTGTTTGACAAAATAATACATTTGATGGATGATTATACTGCTTTCTTGTAATAAGTCTAACAACTCTTTTCTGCAAAATAAAAATAGGCATTCTAACTGACAATTATGCACCATAACTCATGTTCCCTGAAGGAAGGGAACGAGGTGCAACACATTAGCTATGGGAATTGCACCGCCGCGCGGTTCACCTGAAGTAATACAGTACAATCACGCCTTGGACAAGGCAGGTGGGCGTCAGAGTCACCACAGAGGCCCCCACCCTCTTGGTACAAAGATGCGTGCGCCCATCTTAATTCCTCCAAGTGCACTTCACCGAGCTTGGGCATTGAAAAGGGCAAACTGTGTTGCACCTCGTTCCCTTCCTTCAGGGAACATGAGTTATGGTGCATAACTTTCAGTTCCCTTATCAGTCAGGTTCACTCGGTGCAACACATTAGCTATGGGAACGTAATTCATTCACGCCCTTGAAATGCTCTGTAAAATGCATGCTTGTGAGAACTTCTGCCTTTATACTTTAGGCGTTTTGGCTGATCTCTACTGTGTGTTAGAGAGTACAGCCTGAGTGACGTCACATGCAATGACATCCAAACTGTAGTGTTTTGCAAACGTGTTTGTGGAACTCCAGTTTGCAGCAGCACAAATGTCTGCCACTGGAACACCCTTAAACAGAGCCCATGAGGCTGCCAGGTCTCGAGTGGAATGGGCGTGTACCCCAGAGGGCACCTGTTGACTTTGCTGCTGTAGCCCTTTTTATGGCCTCAGTCACCCAGTGTGAGAGACACTGCTTTGAAAGGGCTCTGCCAGCAGCAGGATTGGGAAAACATACAAACTTGGTTTGTTTTCCTCTAACTGACAGTTCTATTGATGTAAACACTCAAGGCCCTGACAGGGCAGAGTGCATTCAACCTTCTTTGCTCCTCAGTGTGGACAGGGTGGGGAGGAAACGCAGAGAGCTCAATTTCCAGACTTCTGGGATTTAGAGTTGGAACCTTTGGGACATATGCAGGGTTAGTACGCAGGGTGACCGTTGACCGGTCATGGACAAATCTGGTACACATTGGGTGTACAGATAAAGCGTGGAGGTCATCCACACGTTTAGCTGAGCAAAGAGCCAAGAGCAAAGCAGTTTTATAAGATAACAAGTCTATCTTAATACTGCTGAGAGGCTCAAATGGAGGCTTACACAAAGCATCCAGGACTAACTGAAGGTCCCAGTCTGGGGCCAGAGTCCTGCTGGGGGGCCTTTTCCTCAGTATGCCCTTCATGAAACATATCATGAGAGGGTAGGCACCAGGTGTTTTACCTCCCCAGCCTTCGTGGTACGCCAAGATGGCTGACAAAAACACTTTAATGGTGGAAAATGAGTGGCCTTTTTCTAGCAGGTCTTGTAAAAAGGTGAGGAGCTGGACCAGGTCATAGGAATATGAGATAATATTCCTTTCCAGACACCAAGCCTCAAAAACATGCCATTTTTGAGCGTAAAGAGTCTGAGTTGACTGGGCTCTAGCTCCTTGTATTGTGTTTATGGCATTACCAGGGAGGCCGGAGGCCATCAGCCTGTTCCTCTCAGTGGCCAGGCTGAGAGTTGCCACAGTT
This sequence comes from Garcialebias charrua, assembly GCA_038048925.1. Taxonomy (NCBI): domain Eukaryota; kingdom Metazoa; phylum Chordata; class Actinopteri; order Cyprinodontiformes; family Rivulidae; genus Garcialebias; species Garcialebias charrua. Next base: position 7,375 of record JBBPBX010072520.1, read on the forward strand.
CTGGACGTGGGTGAAGGAGATGCCCGTGAGCCTGTGTCAGTAGGTCCCTGTGGGGGGGCAGCTGCCATGGTGTCCCTGACAACAGTGACATAATTTCTGGGAACCACGGTTTCTGTGGCCACCTGGGGGCTATGAGTATCAGGGAAAGAGCTCCTCTGAGTACACGTTCCAGTGTCACCTGAATCAGAGGGACGAGGGAGGGGGTGCGTAATATAGCACCCCTGCTAGCCAGCTGTGGGCCAGAGCGTCTGTTCCCAGCGGAGCGTCTGTTTCTTTCAGTGAAAAATACAGGCCGCAATGCGTGCTGGTTTTGCAGGCGAACAGATCTAAGGATGCCCGCCCGTATCGTGTCCAGATCAGGTCCACTGAGGCATTCATGGCGCGGACCACGAGGCCCTGAGCTCGGTAACACTTTTCGAGCTAGGAGGCCGAGGTGCGGCAGGCCTTGCTGGGCAGAGTCGGCTTGGCGCCTGACGTCTTGGGGGGCAGGTGATCCACCAGCGTGTCCTCCATCTGCGATATGTTGGCGATTCCTGCTGCCTCCATTCCGGCGACGTTGAGGAACTGGGAGAGCGGCAGCAGCATGGGAGCCCTGGGTTCAGCCCAGGTGAGAGTGAGCTCCGTCAGGAAATCTGGAAAAATCGGCATCCTGTGCCTCGTGGCCGACTGCTGTTTTGCGTAGAAATAATTCCCCGGCAACCTCGTTACCTGTTGGCGAGGTGGGGGTTCTGGCCAGCTGATCCGTAGCATATCCGCCGTCACTCTGCGACACAAGTCGAACAAAGCGGGGATTGAGACATCCGTCTCTGGCTGAGTTGACGTCGGGTTCTGGAAGAAGTCTTCTTCCTCCCCTTCGTCCTCGTTCTCAGCTTCGTCATCTGAAATCTCACCCAAGGCTGTTAGCTAGAGCTAGTCTGCTTGTAACAGGCTTCTCGTGTCAAACTCGGTGGTGGCGAGGGCAGGACTCGGGGGATTCCAGTGCTGTCTTAGCGTGCAACATCCCCAGGCAGACGGGACAGGCCTTGTGGGTGTCCGTCGCCCGAAAGGGAGTAGCCACAGCCGCTGGGGCAGGCCCGGGAGCTGGGGCTCGCTGGCCTGCTGGTCTTCTTAGAATTTTTGGGATTTCGCTTTCCCTTCTCTGGAGCCATGGCTGAGAAGAGTCGAGCTCGTTAGCAGTGTTAACGTGGTCCAGAGATGTCTTCTTCGTCGCATCGCTGGCTAGCATGCTAACTCATTAGCAGGGTAGCGGTGTGATGCAGTTAGCACCGTCAAGCGAAGCAACTGCGAAGAGAGAAGAAAAAACCTTGAGGTTAAATAAAAGAGGTTGGACTAGCTTTTGGTAGCCCAGCAAGACGTAGGAAATTTCTCTGTACGTTCAGTGTAGGGAGCAAGCTCACCTCCGGTCGAGCGATGTAGCTACAGAGAGTCCCACGAAGTTCAGGTGTAAGCGAGGTCAAGGGCAAAAAGAGGAATTAAGATGGACGCACGCGTCTTTGTACCAAGAGGGCGCGGCCTCTGTGGTGACGCTGACGTCCACCTGCCTTGTCCAAGGCGTGATAGTATTACTTCAGGTGAACCGCGCAGCGGCGCAATTCCCATAGCTAATGTGTTACACCGAGTGAACCTGACTGATAAGGGAACTGATTTACACGCTTTTCCCCAAACGCTAACCTAATACAGGTAGTCCCCGACTTACGAGCGAGTTCCGTTCCTGCGAGGTACTAAGACGAAATCTTGTATGTCGGAACACGAAACACGTGTCACTCGTAAGTCTGGATTTTCGGTCGTAAGTCGGAAAATTTATGCTAGCGCTACTGCGAACACTCGTTTTTCAACACAAACGTACATACTAGTTCATAAACATGCTCCGAAACTTGTTTACAAACTGTTAGCTAACAAACTTTTTTCTAAAATCACATACCAGTGCTGTATTTTCTGTATGTTCTGTACAACTTTACTGTTCGTTAGTCAGCTCGTAAGTCCGGAACCTCGTATGTCGATGTGCTCGTAAGTCAGGGACTACCTGTAAATTAAATGTGGAACAATGAATGTGTTATACAACAAGAATAATGCCTTAGTATTCAAAAAATCTCTGACTGTAAACAATAGCAATGGACTTGGATATTTTTGCTTTAACAAAACTTATACTGTATGCTGTTTCCAAGACAATTTATCGTCAATGATGACACCCAAGAACCTCACCTCTTGAACTCTAGGAATCACAGAGTCTTCAGTTAGAAATGGAACATCAATTGATTTGTTTTTGTTACTAAATATCATGTAACTTGTTTTATCCAAATTTAACATCAATGTATTAATTTTAAACCAATTCTTAATTTTAACAAGTTCTGTCATCATTAATTTCAAAGTCTGTTTGATATCATCACCAACACCAAAAAATGTAGTGTCGTCAGCAAAAAGAATACACTTAATGAGTCCAGAAACCTTTACCAAATCATTTATATATAATAGAAATAATTTAAGTCCTAATATCGATCCTTGAGGAATTCCACATGTGATGGTGCTGAGTTCTGATTTCACCTCATCCATCAATACAAATTGTTTCCTTTCATTCAAATAACTACGTACCCATTTTAACCCAACACCTCTAATACCATATCTTTGTAACTTATCAAGGAGAATGGTATGATCAACAGTGTCAAAGGCTTTTTTCAAATCAACAAATACACCCACACCACATTGTTTTTGATCAACAGCAGTAGTTATTAATTCTATCAATTCCATCAGAGCCATGGATGTGGAATTTCCTGCTCTAAAACCATATTGATTACTGGCTAAAATATTATGCTTTTCAACAAATAGATCCATTCTGATGACAAACAATTTCTCCAAGATTTTTGAAAATTGTGCCAATACTGTAATGATATCGGTCTGTAATTATCTAACACACTTTTATCACTGTTTTTGAAAAGAGGGATTACTTTTGCAACCTTCATACGATCCGGAAATACTCCTGATGAAAAAGACAAGTTACATATATATTTGAATGGCTCAATTACATCACTCATTATATTTTTTACAAACATCATGTCCATATCCATAAAATCTTTGGATTTTCTTCCAGCAAATCTGTTTATTCAGTATTTCTTCATTATCAATACTCTTCAGAAACATACTGTTTGAATAACCTTCAATTAAGTAGGTCACATTATTGTCAACTCTTGGTATTTTTGCTGCCAGGCTAGGTCCAACATTCACAAAATATTTATTAAATCCATTAACAATTTCTTTTTTTAGCATTGATTTCCTTATCATTTATTACAAAAATTTGTGAACTACCTGTCTTTACTACCTGCTTATTCAAAACACTATTTACAACACGCCATGTTGCCCTCATGTCACCATTACATTTATTCATTAAATCACTATAATATTCTTTCTTATGTTTCATTATTATACCTACAAGTTTATTTTTATACCTTTTATATCTGACTTCAGCTTTTTTTACATTTCAAGAAAACAGAGCACTGTGCAAATATTTTTTCTTTTTACATTCATTTCTCAATCCTTTAGTCATCCATTGTTTATCTTCAATGTTTTTTGCAGTATAATTCTGTAGTACACAATGTTTTTCATATAATGCCTCCAAAATATTCATAAATACATCATATGATTGATTTACATTCTCCACATGAACATTTTCCCAATTTTGTTTAATTAAATCATTCTTTAATGTATCTAAGGCTTTTTTAGATGTATTTATAATAATTATTTTATTTTTTCAACAGTTTTATTTATATTGCTTTGATATTTATTGTAAATTGTAAAAACCGGTAAGTGATCACTAACATCTGTCATTAGAATGCCACTAAACACATCCCCCTTTAATATATTTGTGAAATAATTATCAATTATGGTCGCATGCTGTGAGTTGTAATTCTGGTAGGTTGCAATATCAACGGGTAAAGATTTAAGGTGTACATCGAATCTATAAAAGTACTAACATTATTAGACTATTTTTTTACTTCCCAAATCAATATTGAAATCACCACATACAAAATTGTTTTGTTACAACCCTTTTCTACCAACTCTATCATTTTGTCTGTAAATGATTCTATATCGGAACCAGGTGGTCTATATACACAGCTTACCATGATGTTTTTACCATTTTCATTTAGTATTTCAATTGTTATCATTTCAATTATTTTATCATCAATTAATGACATTTCTTCAATTAATTTGCATTTTATCTCACTGTATAAGATATTTAATACTGTGATTAAAAAAAAATACATATGTGAATATGTCTGTGCAGTGCCCTGAGATGACTTCTATTGTGATTTGGCGCTCTGTACTGTAAATGAAAGATCTATAAATGAAGCTCTCAACCTTGACCTCTCTAAGGGATTTTAATCAACTGCAAAGTTCATGGCAAAAACCAACGCAGACATGTTCCCGTTTTTAATATTTTACACCACTTTATAATGTAGCAGTTTTTCTTTTGTTTTTCTTTAATTTCTTCTATTTAATATCTTTCAATTTCTTTGTTTAAAACAGGTCTTTCTTGTAAATGAGTCCTCATGGCTCAAATAGATTAACATGTATAAATAAAGGTTGAATGAAAACTGAATGGAAATTAAAGGTGCTATGTGTAACTTTCTGTAGAGTGCAGAACTTAGAAAAATTTTCAACAGGCAAAGCATTCTGATCCCTCCCCCTCAGAGCCATATATGGCTCTGAGGGGGAGGCTCTGCTGAGATTCAAATTCAAGCTCTGTTTTTATTGGCTGATTCAAATTCAAGCTCTGTTTTTAATTGGCTGGTTACAAACTCTGTTTTTATTGGCTGTCATTGTCCTGGTCACTCTGTGTTTTTAGTGTTTTTATAAATGCTGATAGAGAAGCAAGGGGACTATAGTTTTTTTCAGAGATTACTTTGTCTAACATCAGTTTGTCAGTAGATAGTGACAGAGTGAAGAAATATGTTAAAAATATATTGTTTGAAAAGTTAGACTACATTACAATCTTACATACCCCAGCTTTAAATAGTACAATGAAACTTGGTTTTTGGGTTCTACAAGTTATCCTTTTTACGGTATAACTGGTCATTTTTTACATTTACAGCATTCTTGTTCTTGATGGTAAACATTTACATGTAAAGCTTTTCATAAGTTTGTTCCTTCAGGTGTGTTTACCTTGAAATAAAAAAAAAGACATCGTAATCAATCTTCTTTTGCATATACTCTTTTTACCAGCTGTTAACCTCGTGTTCACATGGAGCTCATGGTTTGGTTTGACTTTCAGCAGGTCCTTATAATAAATAAGACAACAAATAGGACGTTTTTTATTAGCCCCACAGCCTGCCATGACAGTGCGAGCCCTCAGATCGTTATCGGCCCGGAATACAAAAGAACTGCGAGCTACTTAGAATACAAATCACAAAAAGTGTGACTGCAAAGGGCCCTCTCGAGTGAAGAATGGTTATTGAAACGAGGTAGGAGAATGCCAGTGAGATAAAGAAAAGAATGAGCAATGCTTTTCAGTCAACACCAGCCCTCTCCAGTTCCAACTCATCCTGACAACTTCCCTGCAAGTCGGCACGGGCACGTTTTTCATAATGATAGCTCTGCTCAAATGCCACTTTCACAGTTTAAAAAAAAATTTCAACATAGAGAATTACATACACTTATTGTTGGCGAGGCTGGCAGGTGTTGCACACACAAGATTTGGGCCATTTAAATACCTTTAATCTCGTGTCTGGATTCAAAAAATGAACTACGTGTGCATTTTAGCTCCACGCATGCAACAACGAACTGCATGCAGGCATTAAATTGTGAAACTTTCTTTTTTTTTGGAGTGGTGTATCCAGAATTAGTTTTTTTCATTTAGCTATATTGGATATGGTTAATCTTACACGGACATTAGTTTGAGATGTGTTTGTTTGTGGCATAAATTGTCTAGAAATGATTTGTGAGTGTTGTTCCGGTACTAATGTGTGAATTTGCTGTTTTTTTCTCCCAATGACTTTAGTTGATTTGAATGCATCCTTGAGCATTCTTTCTGCATTTTTCATTCTAACAGGGATGCATAGCTTCTTTATCTATTTATCAATGTTCTTTGGCGTGCTTTTGTTTTTCTGTCTGTGCAGCTGAGTTTTCCATTCAAGGAAAACGGTAAGGTGGTATGTTGTTGGTGGCTTGAAGCCAAGAGGAATGATCCCATCTTCACATAGTCAGCACATTTCTTTAGATTTGGTCGTGTTTGAAGACGAGAGACGTAAAGTTTCCACGAGTGAGATGAGACAGCAGAAAATTTACACTTTTAATGCATGGCCTTTTGGGCAACTTAGAATTTTTGAAGTGATGTTCTGCAAAATAAATATCAACAATTAGTACCATATGACTAAATTCTGTCATGGAGCACAGTTTGGAGAAAGCAGTAGAAGTCCACCTTGGCAGGTAGCAAGACAAACAAATATTGTATTGTTCTTCAAACTTATACACATACCAATATGAATGAATGCTACAATATCTAATATCAAACCTCTACATAATACCATTTGCTTAATGCTAAGGTTGTTCCATCCAACCAGTGTCTGTGTTACAAATGTACGTGTGTTGAGCAGAAAGTTCATTCTCAATAGTGTGTTGAGCACAGAACAGTGCTGAGAAGCTGTTGAATGGATCAATCTGTATTGGTAATGTATTGGTAATCAGTTTATATTGTAAAGACCGTCTTCATGCCATTTGCCTACACGGACCGAACTCTACAGACCTGTTTGGTTTTACGGGAAAAACTTGGATGTTCTCTGACTGTCGGACCCGATTCTGGAGGGCAGGGCAGCTACTACGTTTGTACTACCATCATGCTGCTAACACACGGGTGGGAAACTTTTTTTCTTCCAGAGGGTCAAATCAAGATATTGATTCTGTCTGTCTGTCTGTCCGTCCGTCCGTCCGTCCGTGTCCGTCCGTCCGTCCGTGTCTCTCTGTCTATCTATCCATATAC
>JBBPBX010072522.1:0-18045 GCA_038048925.1 Garcialebias charrua
CTTTTTCTCACAAAGGTATGCATCAAATATTGGTCAGAATTTCATGGGCTTGTTTATGCAAAGAAGCAGGTGAAGTAGAATGCTCTCATTTTGCTTCAGCTGCTGTGCTGAAGACTAGCTGGCCGAGGCTGTTAGAATAAACAGCCATTATTATTACAAGTGTTGCAGTTTAACTTGGAGATAAAAAATAAATCTAATAAAAAATAGTTGGATATCTCATGGAAGATGGCACAGTTTTGTGTATGGAGCAGACAGCGTAAAGGCCTGATTATACTTCAACAAGATGCAGTTGAGATCTTTTTTAACAGACATACTCAAAAGAACAGTGGGAGAGAAAATCCAAACAAGTCCTCCAACCTCCGCAGACGTCCTGTGCAATCAGAACAGCACAGTTTCAGAGTGGATGTTCATTTTCAGATGATGGGAGGAGCACTATTTTGTACATTTCCATCACCAGTAAGACATGGCTGCCCATGGGAGGAGGTGCATTCTTTTTATTATCTTTATATTTTTTAAGTTTCTTTGTCATGTTTACTGAAACAGTTATAATGTTGGTTGTATTTTGAACAGGCTTCACTAGCAGCTCGTCAGCAGACGCCTCTCTCAGGGAGCAGTTTACTGCAACATCGTTACATGAACATGCTCATGAAGTTCTGACCAATCACACAATGCTTACATGCTTGCCCCATAAGAAACCAGTTCTGGCTTGAAGTAATGCACTAGGCGGGGTGTCAGTGGGTGAGAAGAGTTGAAAACTACACAATTTTTGGCTCAAACTCAACTCAGTGAGGCTTCTTATCAATTCTAGGGCTGGGCGTTATGGACCAAAATTAATATCTCAATATTAAAAAAAAAAAAATGGCGAATACGATATAGATTTTTTTTCTTTCCATAAAGTAATAAAAATATAATTCTGAGTCAAAGCTTTGTCCCATTAGTCATATTTATTAACAAACAGCTGTAACTACAAAATGTCTAAAAAAATAAATTTACATGAATTAAAGTTTGTTTTTTAGACATTTATTTACATATATTAAATAATTATCCTCTTCACTACCTTCACGTTAATGAGCGTGTGTGAAGCAGCAGCGAGGGGCTGCTTGTGTTCAGCAAGGGAGGAAGAGGAGACTGCGTGAAGTTGGACGGGCAGAAAAATAACTACTGTACACAGGTGAAATACACAGGTGAAATACACAGGTGAAATACACAGGTGAAATACACAGGTGAAATACACAGGTGAAATACACCGGTGAAATACACCGGTGAAATACACCGGTGAAATACACCGGTGAAATACACAGGTGAAATACACAGGTGAAATACACAGGTGAAATACACCGGTGAAATACACCGGTGAAATACACCGGTGAAATACACAGGTGAAATACACAGGTGAAATACACCGGTGAAATACACCGGTGAAATACACCGGTGAAATACACAGGTGAAATACACAGGTGAAATACACCGGTGAAATACACCGGTGAAATACACCGGTGAAATACACCGGTGAAATACACAGGTGAAATACACAGGTGAAATACACCGGTGAAATACACCGGTGAAATACACAGGTGAAATACACAGGTGAAATACACCGGTGAAATACACCGGTGAAATACACCGGTGAAATACACCGGTGAAATACACCGGTGAAATACACAGGTGAAATACACAGGTGGAATACACAGGTGGAATACACCGGTGAAATACACAGGTGAAATACACAGGTGAAATACACAGGTGAAATACACAGGTGAAATACACAGGTGAAATACACAGATGAAATACACAGATGAAATACACAGATGAAATACACAGGTGAAATACACAGGTGAAATACACAGGTGAAATACACAGGTGAAATACACAGATGAAATACACAGATGAAATACACAGATGAAATACACAGATGAAATACACAGGTGAAAAGGAGGAACCCAGACCCAGTGGTCGTTCCATATGTTGCAGGAGTTTCAGAGACATTGAGATGTTTATTTTCTAAACACAACGTCCCAGTGGCTTTTAAACCCCAAAATACATTACGGCAAAGACTGGTTCATCCCAAAGATCCAGTCCCCCGGCACAGAGTAATATTGTGTATGTTGTTCAGTGTCAGGAGGGTGATCAGTCTTACATCGGGGAAACTAAACAGCCACTGGCCAAAAGGATGGCCCAGCACAGAAGATCAACATCATCAGGTCAGGACTCTGCAGTCTACACTCATCTCCAGGCCAGAGGTCACTCTTTCAGGGATGAAGATGTTCACATCCTTGATAGAGAGGAACGATGGTTTGAGAGAGGAGTAAAGGAGGCCATCTTTGTGAAAAGAAACTGTCCATCATTAAACAGAGGTGGAGGCCTCCGGGTTCAACTGTCACAGTAGGGATGGTGTTTTTGGGATGGTACTCATCATTCTTCGTCCTCGAAAAACGGCGAGTGGAATTAACACCGAAAAGTTCTATTTTAGTCTCATCTGACCACATAACTTTCTCCCATGACTCCTCTGGATCATCCAAATGGTCATGGGTAAACTTAAGACGGGCCTGGACGTGTGCTGATTTAAGCAGGGGAACCTTCCAGGCCATGCATGATTTTAAACTATGACGTCATAAGGCCCCAATATACCTGTTTCTTTTGCCTCACGCCGCTCGGCGCTCCCTGGCAAAAGCCTTTGATCACGGGCGTGAGCGCGCCAAGGTCAGATTTTACTACGCCTACGCGCGCGTTGATAAACTGCCTCGCGTGTCAGCAAATGACCAATCAGCGACCTCAATTTGTCCTGCTCCGCCCGGCTGCAGCTGCTGGAGCCTGAACTCAGAGAGCTGCGCTTGCACAGAACTATATATGAACTGCCTGCGCGCTGCACACGCCAGTCCAGCGGCGTGAGGCAAAAGAAACAGGTATATTGGGGCCTTTAGTGTATCACCCACAGTAACCATGGAAACAGTGGTGCCAGCTCTCTTCAGGTCATTGACCTGCTCCTGCGTAGTTCTGGACTGATTCCTCATCTTTCTTAGGATCATTGATGCACCACGAGGTGACATCTTGCATGGAGCCCCAGTCTGAGGGAGATTGACAGTCATATTTAGCTTTGTCCATTTTCTAATAATTGCTTCAACAGTTGATCTTTTTTCACCAAGCTGCTTGGCAATGGCCCCGTAGTCCTTTCCAGTCTTGTGCAGGTCTACAATTTTGTTTCCGGTTTCTTTGGACAGCTCTTTGGTTTTAGTCATGTTAGTAGTTGGAGTCTTACTGATTTTGTGGGGTGGACAGGTGTAGTTCTACAGCTAACAACCTCAAACAGGTGTTTCTAATTTAGATGAATAAGTGGAGTGGAGGTGGACTTTTTAGAGGCGGACTAACAGGTATTTGAGGGCCAGAATTGTTGCTGATTGGCAGGTGTTCAAATACTTATTTGTAGCAGTAACGCACAAATACATTATTTAAAAAATCATACATTGCCATTTCCGTTTTTATTTAATTTAGATTATGTCTCTCACAGTGGACATGCACCTAAGATGAAAATTTCAGACCCCTCCATGATTTCTAAGTGGGAGAACTTGCAGGTGTGTTCAAATATTTATTTTCCTCATTGTATGAAATAAACTTTTTCATGATATTCTAATTTTATGACAAGCACTTGCAAATACAGTCCATTTACCGTTCTTTGTGCTTGCTCAGGACGGGAGACTGAGACAGTGTGAAGATTCAACGTTTCTGCTGCTTCCTTAGATAGAGAACTTTACTAATTATCTTTTACAATGTATGTGAATGTTTCTGTTTAGTGCCTGAGACGAGTTCTGTTGTGACTTGGAGCTATAGAAATGAACTGAATTGAATCTGTTTCTAATCTTAATTTTTGACAACTGCAGGCCAGACTTTTGAGCCAATCTGAAACAAATGTCGAAAAAGTTTTTTTTTTTTCTTCATGAAAATAAATCTGTTTTCATTGAAGGTGTTGTTTTTGTTTGTAATTAAATAAAACACATATTTTGTTTGTTTTACTTTTTTATTGGTTATGTCATCCAGCTACCTTACCTCAAAATTAAATTAAAATATTTAAAAAGTATTTAAATATCTGCCAAAGAAAAGCTAAACTAAATATCAATTAAAAACAAAACCAAATGAGAAAAGTTTCTTCTAAAACACTTGAATTACAACATGAAACTGGTTGAAATGTGATCACGCTGAATCTGGATCTTCCTCTGGGGTTTCCCCTCACCATCTGCAGGGGCAGATTGGTTTTTAAACACCGAATGTGCTCTCTCCGCTGTAGGCCACGTATAAAAATCCATCCTCGTCCTTCTCTTTGTCGTACAGCTGCCCCATCGTGATGCTGAAACATGAGGAAAAACATGGTTTACTTTGAATCCAAACACAAAGAGACAGCTCCTCAACTTAAACTGCTCTCATACTCCAATAATTCTCAGTCGGGTCATCTGGACAGTTTCTTTTTTATAGAAACGTTTCACCCTCTATCTGGAGGTCTTCATCAGTCAGATGATAGAGGGTGAAAAGAAACTGTCCAGATGACCCGACTGAGAATTGGATTTGGTACCTGGATTATTGAGCATGAACTTTCTTGCTCTCATACTGTAGGAAAGAGTTTGTTTGGGATTGATTAATCAAGATTACATTATCTCATATAGACACATTATCATTATTATTATTCAGAGACCTTGGTGTTCTGTTTGACCAGTCAGTGTCTTTGGACAAACAGTCAAGACTTATGGTAAAATGTTGCTTTTATCATCTGAGAAATATTTCTAAATTGAGGGCAATGTTATCCATATCTGACCTGGAGATGATTATTCATGTTTTAATTTCTCTCATTTAGATTAGTGTAATTCTCTTTTGATTTGTTTTAATAAATCTGTCCTTTGGTCTTCAGCGCTGAACCTCCTAATGGTTTCTAAAGCCCTATTGGCATGGGATTAGTTTTACCTAGGCACCACATGCAATTTGTAATAATTATGGAGATTGTCTGTGTTGTTAATCCCGTGCGAATCGGCCATGTCAGTAATTTGTAAAGTAAAAATGCCCCTGCAATTTACTTACTATTCGTTCAACCTTTATTTAGACGGGTTAATCCCATTGAGTCTTGAGGACTCATTTACAAGAGAGACCTGATTTCAACAAAGAATGACGACAACAATGGACAACAATGGACAACAATGGACAACAACAACAACAACAACAACAACAACAACAACAACAACAACAGACAGTTATAAAATATGCATACAGATTTTTTTAAACATATTAAAATACAGTAAGATGGCAAAAAATATATTTATTATATTTTTATTATAAATATGCATATTTTGCTGAACTCCGAGGTCCTGTGATAATACTAATCCAATGCAAATGGGCTCACCTCTCAGGCCCAGGCCCGAGAGGACCGAGCCCCACCAGGCAGCCACCAGGCCGAGCCGACATACGCCCAAGTGCCCACCCCGGGATACCGAGGGCCCCAAGCGCGCCGGAAGGCAAAGTCACACCCCACCAGGGGGCCACGTGGCAGGAGCGCGACACCAAGTAGCTTCAGATGTATCAAAGAGGGGGCACTCTAAGTCCCGGCCTGACAAATAGACATTCATACACAGACACAATCACACAGACCCACCCTCATCCTCACCCTCACTCTCTCAAAGACATATAATAATGACACATTCCATTCATAATCCCGATACGCACTCTATACCCCCCAGGTCTAAGAAATGTACCTGCCCCCTAAATGGAGTAGCCCACACCCAATCCCAGGAGATAGGCCCATTCATTCTGGAGTGGAGAGGAGCCGACATCCAAGATCCGGCCCAACCCGCGCTCAGCCGACAGGACACCCGAGCCCAAGCAGCCCCAGGGAGAGCGCCGTGCCAGCCCCACCCACGGCAAACCCCCAGGCCCTGAACCCCCCCATAGCCCAGGAAAACACCCGACGGTCTGCCACTTTACCAGACCCCACCCCCAGAATGGCCGTCAGGGAGCCAGGGGGTGCAAAAAAAAAAAAAACACTAGACCCCGACACACCCACCCCAGCCCCCAGATGTGCTGTTGATGTGTGTTGTTATAAAGTTCAATTATTTTTTTTAAAGGGAAAGAGAAGGAGCAAAGGCTGGCATAATGCCAGTTTCCCCTCCACCCCAACTCTAACCCAAGCCCTTACTGTCTAAATGTATCATTGTAAGTGAGCACAGGCACAGGATACGAGAGTACAGTAAATGGTAAATGGAGCTTACTTATATAGCACTTTTCAGCCCCCTTTGAGGGGCCCCAAAGCATTTCACAGTACCAACATCCACCCATTCATACACACATTCATACACCGGTAGCGGTAGACTGCCTTGCAAGGCGCTGCCTGTCCTACCGGGAGCAACTCGGTAGGACAGGCAGTCCTACCGGGAGCAACTCGGCCTGTCTTACAGGGAGCAACTCGGTAGGACAGGCAGTGATCAGTAGTGTCATCCCGCCACCCATAACCATAATGCCCACTCCAAGTTCCTATATGTGAATGTTATGAGGATGTTTATGAGTGAATGTCTAAGTTGTATAATAAAATTGAGTCACAGGTGGTTCTGAACAACACAGATTATAAAAATGTTGCAATACACCCGAGCCTCAAAATCCCTACATGTATGAAATTTGAAATGAAGAGGACGGAGGTGTGCGGTGAGGGATGGGGAGAAAATAACTGCAGGAACAAATGCTCCCGCAGGGAGTCAGCTCCCCCGCTGACCCAACAGGCCCCCCCAGCTCCCCAGGGCCACCTAAGGAGTGAGGCCAAAACACCTCTTCGACCAACAGGCCCATTGAGCTCCAGACCAGAGAGGGACAGGACCACGAGGGCCGCCAGCAGCAGGACCAACAGCCCACACCCACCATGGCCGCCAAGATCCCTACTAAGTGCAGTCAGCCCACCGCCCAAGAGGATGCAAAATCCCACATGGACGACATGGCCAAGAGCGCCCACCCAACCGCTGACAGAGCCAGGTGTGGTGAGATGGTGTTCCACTTCCCCCTCCCTTCGACTCTGAGCACCTGGTGCAGATGCGTATCAGGTGCAACTAGATGAGCACCATTGATTAGTGGGCGGTGCAAGATTTTACAACCTTTGATGCGATCGGTGGATAAAATCGGCTTCTCATTTAAAGATCGGCCGATCACCGATCTCCCCAAATTAAGGAAATCGGGGCTGATCGATCGGCCGGCCGATTTATCGGTGCATCCCTAGAGGCTAATGTTGGCTGAATTCATAAACGGCCCTTTTCATGCCAGCCTCTCATGGGTCAGTGTGGGCAATGCCAACTCGACGGTGGTAGAGGCTTATTTATTCTCTCTCACGAGACAAAACATCTACGCATTCCCACTCTCAGAGTGCAACGCAGCGTGGCAGGAAACATGCAGCTTGAACAAATGGCTGCATCGTTAACACCACCAAAATTCAACAGAGTGTTAGAAACCAAGTTAACATCTCTAGGACAAGGTGTGATCCTCCAATCAGAGCTGATGAAGCATCTAGAAAAGATGTGATTTCCAAAGTTTCCCCGGGAGACGAGGAAGCCATTTTTTTTACTCCCGGTACTTCCTGGCTCCGAAGAAATCGCGTGGGGGCTCAGACCAATTCTGGATCAGTCTGCCTTCAACAAATTCATCATGGAACATCCTTTTCACAGGCTGACTGTTGTAGTGGGCATGACCGTGTCCGCTCTGATACACCTGTGTATTTTTGAACTGTTCCAGAGATGACCTTTACTGACCTTTCAGTAATCTGACATTTAAAACAATTTATTTTATTAGTTTAAATCAAAGGACAGATTTACTCAAAAAGAGATCTATTTTTATCTTTGCTTTTGTTCTAATACAAATATAATCAGAGCATCACCTGTGTTTATTCATGAACACTGTTGTAATTTACAATATCTCTTATGATCACATATGTATACGCTGTGTCCTTTCTGCAAATGAAATGGTGTCAAAGTTCAGATAATATGTCAAACTGACTTGCTCAGAAGTTGTTTTTGTTGAGTTTCAGCTAAAACTCTCACTAGCGTCTGAAAGTCTCCTCACTGAGACACTTTTCCTAAACAATTTCTCTCTGCTCTGAATTTCACCTTGAATCTTGATAACAACAAGTGAACTGCTCGACTGGTTCTTTTGGACCAATCGGGAAGGGACAAGTCCTCTCATCTCAGATCTTCTACTAAGGTTCTAAGCTTTGCTAAAAAAAAGCAGAGTCTGCTGGAGTACAGGGTATATGCAGAAATTCTAGAGTTGAATTTAATACCTTTTAATACCTTTTTAATACCATCAAAATATTTTTTAATACCATCACGGCACCGAGCTGTAACCGTAGCGGCAACCTGTTGTATTTCAGTTCCATGCAACTAATTGTAAAGTGATAAGATTACTGTCATTTTCTTCCTAAACTTTGGTAGTAAATGTAGTTTTATAACAATTACTGGATACATCAATTTGCTTCTTGCCTCTGTAATGGACCTACCCAGGGTCAAATTAAGGTTTTTGAACTGTCCAGTGATGACCTTTACTGACCACTCAGTAAAGCAAGACATTTACTACAAAATCATTCATTTAGCTATAATCTGATAAATATAGTCACCAAAAGAGACTATTTCTATCTTTGATTTTATTCTAATGTGATCAAAAGAATAACTTTTGTCATTTTCATGATGTGTGCTTTTAAGCTGTGTCATTCTGTAAGAGTTAAACTGTGTTCACTGCTGTGTTTAAAGGTGAAGCCTTCGGGTCACAGAGACCGGACGGTTTTGTTTAGAAACTCAGAGACAGTCTCATGAGCAGGGCTCCAGCTTTATCTATCTTTTTCCTAAACATTTCTCTCTGCTGCTGGCTGTAACCTTGGACCTGATAACACAAGTGCACTCCTCTCTTGGTTCCTGCTTTTTAAGTTCTAACTGTGCGAGAACGCTTCAGAGTTTGCGGGGAATTTTCAAAGAGATGTGAACCTTTCCCAAGAGCTGGGTACGTTTTGGTCAAGAGCTAACGACCTGCGTCTTCAGCTAAGGACTGATAACAGGCTGTTATGAGTCCACCTCGAACGAGCGTTTGTTATTCCTTCCTGGAATAAATTATCTTGAGCCAAGAAACCACGACTGCCACGACTTTTGCCGATGAAAGCGAGTATCACCGACACCGACAAGGTAAACACGCGTGGAGTCCAGCTTGGACTTGCGGGACCGACGACTCGTCAGTCTAAAGTTGACCACAGCTCTTTACCAGAACCAAGGCGGACGTCTTAAGGTAAAGGAGCAGCTGTTTGCTTGCTGGAGGTGTGATGATATCTTAGCTGGACGCGTACGGAAGAGTGTCATCTGGTTTCATAAATGCAAGATAAACTTCCTCTCTTAACCTCCCAATTCTTCTTAAATCTTTCCTCCTATTCTTTCCCCTCTCAATCTAAGCTGGAAACTATTTTAAGTTTAAAGAGCCCTCAGACTAAATATGTTTACATCCAATATTGAAGTCTGTTGTGTTGAATTTAAGTGTGCTGACGTTTTAAATTGAAAGAAAGTGAAATCATGTCAATCAAGTGTAATGGTGTTAATTTAGTTGATTTATTCTAAATAAATGATAGTGTCTCTTTGACATATCAAACTAAGTTAACGTCTTTGTCACTTAATGGCTCTGTTTATTTATCCATCATAAAGATCACAGAGATATTGGGTAAACTGAAAAAGAACAGAATCCGTGAATTTACTATTCAATCTGAATAAGTAGATTAATTAAGGATAAAGAGGTCAGTATTAATATTGACCTCCTCATAATTCTTACATCTGGTGGCCCGTACGGGGCCTGCCATCGTTTTGCTGGCATAGGCTACTACACGTTTGTCCCTGTGCGCGCCGAGGACCAGTACAAACTAGCTTTCACTTTTGGTGGCCGTCAGTACACCTTTAACAGGTGTCCCTTTGGCTACGCTAACTCACCTGCAGAGTTCAACATTTTCTTGAACAAAGCATGTCCAGACGCCCACGAGCGTGGGACACTGATCTACGTGGACGATGTCCTTTTGAGACAGCCAACACTGGACTCACATTTGGCTGAGATCGACCACGTTCTGAATCAGCTGACAACTGCTGGTGCTAAAATATCACTGTCAAAATGCCAATGGTGCAGAACCAAAGTGGACTACGTTGGCCTACTTGTAGGTCCTGACGGAGTACAACCACAGCTGACTCGCACCCAAGGCCTCGACAATCTCAAAGTCCCCACCAATCTCAAAGAACTACAAAGTTTTCTGGGCGTGTGTAACTACTCGAACCAATTCATCGAAAACTATGCGGACCTTGCGAAACCACTGACTGAACTCCTTAAAAAAGACGTACCATTTGTTTGGACTGACAAACAGCAACAGGCAATGGACGCTCTTATAAACAGGATCAAGTCAGCCCCTTGTTTAGTCTACCCAGACTACAACAAAGAGTTTTACTTGGAAGTGGGCTTCTCAGCTCATTGCATAAGTGCAGGTCTGTACCAGATACACGACAGAGACAAACGTGTAGTAGCCTACGCCAGCAAAACGATGGCAGGCCCCGAGTTGAGATTCTCAGACTGTGAGAAAGCTTTACTGACCACAGTGTGGGCAGTTAAACATTTCTCCAGCTACATTGGTGGACAGAAAATCATTGTGGAAACACAACACCAGCCAGTGACATTTCTTAACAGTGAACGCATCAGAGATGGTGTGGTGACAAACTCACGTGTTGCAACATGGCTCATGGCGCTTCAAAGTTTTAACCTAGACATACGTTATGGTCAAAACAAGAAGTCACATCTGGGGACGGACTTGGCAATCTGCCAGAAGTGTACACAAGATGTACCAGCCACCCAGCCGCCGGTTGAGGTAAAACCCCCAGTAACTGAAGACCCGAATCACCACTTCTTTGATGACAATATCTGCAAAGATATGACAACATTGTACGTGGATGGATCTTCATTCCTCCGCGACAAGATCTGCAGAGCAGGTGTTGGAGGGGTCCTCCTCCAAGACCAAGAGCAGATAACTTTCAGCTACAAATTAGGCTCTCAGACTTCTCAGTATGCTGAGATTGCAGGAATCCTAATAGCTCTCCAGATGGTAGTAGAACGCTCCATCAAGACGCTAGTCATCTGCACTGACTCTAACTATGCTCGTTTGAGTTTCGCTTGTCACCTCGCTGTGTGGAAACAGAACGGTTTCCTAACAAGCGACAGAAAAGTGGTCAAACACAAAGAGCTTTTCATAGCGTGTGATCACTTGGTGACATCACATGACTTACAGATCTACTGGAAGAAGGTTCCAGGGCATTCTAGAGTCCCAGGCGATGACAAGCACTACAATGACATTGCAGACTCCTTAGCCAAAGAAGGAGCCGACGAAGGTCCTCTATGGTCCTTCGACCCCTCCTGGTTAATCGAAACTCTGCCAACACAACCTTCAGTCAGAGTTATGGCAGTCACACGTGCACAGGCCGCAACCAGACCTGCTGACAACGCAGTCTCTGTACGACCTGCACTGACTGACCCAGACATCATCCAACTACAGAAGGCGGATCCTGCTATCAACTCCATGATACTGTACCTGACCGATCCGAACAAAAATAGTCCGTCTAAAGACGACCTGGATTCCGATCCAGACCTTAAGGTCCTCTATCAGCTGCGCAAACAGCTAAAACTAATCAAGGGCATCTTAACTTTCGCTCATGGACCAACGTCCTCACCTGTGTTCGTGGTTCCCCATGACCAAAGGGGGGTGATGTTAGTTCATGCCCATGATCTCCCGTCCGCAGGACACAAAGGAGATAAAGCCACGCTGACGGCATTAAAACAAATTGCCTATTGGCCTGGAATGAAAAAGGATGTCAAGGACTACATTGAAGGGTGCGTGGTCTGTGGCCAGTTTCAGCCAACCAGACCACTTCACAGAGCACCACTGCAAAGCAGAGGCATTGCATTCCCATGGTCTGACCTCCAGATCGACTGGGTTGGACCACTCACTAAGAGCTCTAGAGGAAATAAATATTTTCTCACGGTAACCTGTGCATTCACCAAATGGGTAGAATGCCTACCAGCTCCTAACGACACAGCACAAACTACTGCTATGTTGTTAATGAATCATATATTCTCAAGGTTTGGACTTCCCCTTAGGGTGAACTCAGACCAAGGTACACACTTCACAGGTGAAGTGATGAAAGAACTGTGGAAGACGCTAGGCGTCAAGGCCAACTTTCATGTCGGCTACCACCCACAGGCTTCAGGCCAAGTAGAGAGAGCAAACAGAACTGTGGTGAGTATTTTGAAGAAATACGTGGCTGCAAACCACAAGGACTGGGACGTGAAACTCCCTCTGGTCCTCATGGCCATAAGAGCCACTCCACACACATCAACTGGCATCTCTTCCCTTTCGAGATGATGACCGGTCGACAAATGACTCTCCCTCTACACCTGTTGTACCAACCAGGCGACGCCGCCATGGCAACAGCCTACACTACACAACAATACATGAAAGATTTGAATGCACACCTCAGAAACACTTTTGCTTTCGCCCAGAAAAACCTGGAAAAATCCGCTGAAGGACGCAAGGCGTACTACGACCAGAAGGCCTCTCACAATGAACTCCAAGTGGGAGACAGAGTCTGGTACTATACGTTCGCCCCAGCAACCGGGAAAGGAGGGTCCGAGACCGGAACTCTCGCCCGCAAACTAATGCCCAGGTGGACTGGACCTCATCTGATAACAGACAAAGTGTCCTCAGTCGTCTACGAAATCAAAATCAGCAAAGGCCGCAAAGAGCCAATTGCTAAATGGGTACATCGAAATCAGATCAAACCTTACAAGGCGTTCAATGACTCCACAAAAGACAAAGATCTCACAAACACACCGACTTCATGGGATAATAAGGTCGTCCAAGCACAAGTTAGTAAATAAACTAATCAGGTTTAAACTACCGTAATTTCCCACCCTATAAGTCACATTGTCCAATTTGAACTTAGAAACGCTAAGCCTAAACTCACAACAAAAAACTAACCTTAACAACTGTTTAAATCCACGAGATTTAATTTGACCTCGGTCATAAAGTTGAGACCTGTTTTCTTGTGTGTTACATCTTTGGAATCTGATGACAAGAGTGTGTCGAAGCAGTGAAACGTTGTTTCCGTGTTGTTTAGTCATTACTGTTGTCGTTAGTTGAGATATTGTTTTGGTTCTGAACACTCCCAGCCAAAAAGGTTTTGTATTAACATTGGTTAATGAATGATATGGATTTAACTATGCCAACATGCAGTTCGTTTTGTTAAATCTCAATCGTCGAAGAGTCAATGTAGTTTAAAGCTACTCAAGGTACCATAAACTACATTGACCTCACAATTTCTAAATTGAACCGATTCGATCGTTTCTATTCTAGATTGTCTATTCATTTTGATGAGTCTCGCCATAGACTTCAAAATTTATTAGGAATACCAAATCCTACGTCGTTCGTCTAAAAGACAACAGACATTTAGATCAAACTATATTTCATTTTTCTATTTTAGTTTAACCTAAACTAAGTAATGAATGGAGGAATAGTTTGGAATTAGAGGCCTTCGTTACAGAAGCCCTCCAAAATTTTATAGGTACAAATCCCTATATCTAATTTTACAGAATTGATCCACCCCTTAATTGGTAATTGTAGCTGATCTAAACCATGATAGCTTACATACCAGGTGCATATAGGTAGGGCCTAATGTAAAATCCCAATCATAAGCCCACCTAAAAAACCACATAATTGCATGACACATAGAACCAGAGTGGCACTGACTGGAAACCAACCAGCCAACAACCTTCGATGTGGGGACCTGCAGCTCCAACGCTTGGTCTTCAACCTTCGTCCAAGGGCCGCCTCCTCTGCGTCAATCGAGGGATCCCCTCTACATGCTGATTATGAAAACAATTGTTGCTGATCAATCAACAAAACTAATCGTTGGGAATTTACTGCTGTGGAATTACCGCTGTGGATTATAAGACTTTGCTTTCCAAGGGATCACAGACTTTGTTTTCCAAGAGTTAACAGACTTTGTTTTCCAAAGGATTAAAAGCTTTTCGCAATGGGATTACCTCCGAACAGTATGGAATTTCCAAAAACTTTATGGGATTATAATTTTTGATTTTTCTTTTCCACTTGCTGGATTACTTCAAGATCAAAGACAGTTCAAGGTTTCCTTTCGTGTTGGACCCCATCCCCAAGGACTGGCGATGGCTTCCAAAAGGGGGGAGATGTAATGGACCTACCCAGGGTCAAATTAAGGTTTTTGAACTGTCCAGTGATGACCTTTACTGACCACTCAGTAAAGCAAGACATTTACTACAAAATCATTCATTTAGCTATAATCTGATAAATATAGTCACCAAAAGAGACTATTTCTATCTTTGATTTTATTCTAATGTGATCAAAAGAATAACTTTTGTCATTTTCATGATGTGTGCTTTTAAGCTGTGTCATTCTGTAAGAGTTAAACTGTGTTCACTGCTGTGTTTAAAGGTGAAGCCTTCGGGTCACAGAGACCGGACGGTTTTGTTTAGAAACTCAGAGACAGTCTCATGAGCAGGGCTCCAGCTTTATCTATCTTTTTCCTAAACATTTCTCTCTGCTGCTGGCTGTAACCTTGGACCTGATAACACAAGTGCACTCCTCTCTTGGTTCCTGCTTTTTAAGTTCTAACTGTGCGAGAACGCTTCAGAGTTTGCGGGGAATTTTCAAAGAGATGTGAACCTTTCCCAAGAGCTGGGTACGTTTTGGTCAAGAGCTAACGACCTGCGTCTTCAGCTAAGGACTGATAACAGGCTGTTATGAGTCCACCTCGAACGAGCGTTTGTTATTCCTTCCTGGAATAAATTATCTTGAGCCAAGAAACCACGACTGCCACGACTTTTGCCGATGAAAGCGAGTATCACCGACACCGACAAGGTAAACACGCGTGGAGTCCAGCTTGGACTTGCGGGACCGACGACTCGTCAGTCTAAAGTTGACCACAGCTCTTTACCAGAACCAAGGCGGACGTCTTAAGGTAAAGGAGCAGCTGTTTGCTTGCTGGAGGTGTGATGATATCTTAGCTGGACGCGTACGGAAGAGTGTCATCTGGTTTCATAAATGCAAGATAAACTTCCTCTCTTAACCTCCCAATTCTTCTTAAATCTTTCCTCCTATTCTTTCCCCTCTCAATCTAAGCTGGAAACTATTTTAAGTTTAAAGAGCCCTCAGACTAAATATGTTTACATCCAATATTGAAGTCTGTTGTGTTGAATTTAAGTGTGCTGACGTTTTAAATTGAAAGAAAGTGAAATCATGTCAATCAAGTGTAATGGTGTTAATTTAGTTGATTTATTCTAAATAAATGATAGTGTCTCTTTGACATATCAAACTAAGTTAACGTCTTTGTCACTTAATGGCTCTGTTTATTTATCCATCATAAAGATCACAGAGATATTGGGTAAACTGAAAAAGAACAGAATCCGTGAATTTACTATTCAATCTGAATAAGTAGATTAATTAAGGATAAAGAGGTCAGTATTAATATTGACCTCCTCATAATTCTTACACCTCAATAAAAGCACTGACCTATTTGTTATTTAAATCTAACCCAAGAGAAAAAGTTTAATTGTTCCCACACACAGCATATCTCTAATGGCAAACAAAAAACTGTAAACTTGAAAACAGAACAGTTTAGTTAAAGTAATTCAACACTGAACACATGCATAATTCAAAAAGAGAGGGAGAAAAATAATAACTACTGTATTTTTCATCCTGTAAGTTGCAGTTTTTTGCATAATTTACATGCCTTGCAACTTATAGGACGAAGTGACATATTTATAGATTTTTTCCCCCCATATTTATAAACCATTTGACTGAAATATGGCCGTTTCCATTCATTCTGACTGAAAAAAAAAACCTGCAGTTCCTGATGGCC
Organism: Garcialebias charrua; assembly: GCA_038048925.1. Lineage (NCBI taxonomy): Eukaryota > Metazoa > Chordata > Actinopteri > Cyprinodontiformes > Rivulidae > Garcialebias > Garcialebias charrua. The sequence goes on from JBBPBX010072522.1 coordinate 15,960, forward strand.
CCATAGGGTATGGCATGCTGTTGTATCATGTAATAGGAAAACGTGCCTTTAATGACAAATTAAAAAAAGTTCAAGACAAAAACAACTGGTCTTTATTTATTATACTATTTATTATACTATTATACTATACTTTGTTTTTTTTATTGCACTTTTTAGAATTCACCATGTCCTGGATGACTGAGAATCTTCACTAGCTATTAATGACCCAATCGGCCTGCCATACTCTCCCCACCTCTCTGCTCACTGCTTCAATCCAGCAGCAAGCTGCACCACGGTGGCGAAATGCAGCTAATTTGACCATTAAAGTGCATTTATTAAGAAAATGATAGACAGAAACACATCTCTGCTATAATTTCGAGCTAACAAATAATTGTTTAGGTATTTTTCTTGTTAAATGACGGCGAAACGAGCCGCGCTCCTTTTTCCTGTTTTCACCGCTGAGCGATCACGGTGCAACATTGATCCAGACAGTAATTTATTAGACAAAACTAACAATTGTAAATATTATACAGAAGAACAACTGAATCTTTCTGTGGACTTTGATAATTTTTCACTTATTCATTTTAACTGCAGAAGTCTTCATGCTAATTTTGACAAGATTAATGAATATCTGAAAACATTTAGAAATCACTATCAAGTAATAGCATTATCTGAAACTTGGTTAAATGACAAATCTACAGATTTTGATATGGAAGGGTACAATCTGTTTTATACAAATCGAGTGAAGAACAAAGGTGGCGGTGTTGCACTGTATGTTCATAGTTCCTTGAGATGTGAAAAATTAGAATGTATGTCATTTGCCTTGGATGATGTGATGGAATGTGTTACTGTTGAAATAGAGATGGAGAAAACAAGGAACATTATTGTAGCTTGTATATATAGAACACCAGGCTCTAATATAGAATATTTTAGAGAAAGATGTGAAAATCTCCTGGATGGACTAAATGATAGGAAAACCTGGTTACTATGTGGAGATTTCAATATTGATCTATTAAAACAAGGAGAGCACAAAATGACCACAGATTTTGTTGATGCAATGTCCAGTAGAAGTTTATATCCAGTGATTACTCAACCTACCAGAATCACTAGCACTACTGCAACATTAATTGATAATATTTTTACTAATGAAATTGGAAAGGCTATTTACAGTGGGGTACTCATAAGTGACATAAGTGATCATTTACCTATATTCATAGTTCATGATAGTAAAATAAAAAAAACGAGTAAAGTTGATGAAATAAGTCAGGTTAGAGTCAGATCTGATGAAACAATAAAGACATTCTGTAATGAGCTGTTAAAGGAAAACTGGAGTGGAGTATATGTGAATGATGTGATTGTGGCATATGAAACATTTTTGCAAGTTTATAAATCATTATATGACAAAAATTGCCCAATATTAATGTGTCACAAAAATAAAAATGTCAATGCAAAACCCTGGATGACCAAGGGACTGTTAAAATCTTGTAAGAAGAAAAATAAGTTATATAGAGATTTTGTCAGATTTCCAACTAAACTTAAAGAGATGAAATACAAGGTGTATAAAAACAAATTGACAACATTATTAAGACAAACTAAGAAAGATTACTACAATTTAAAGTTGCGAGGGAGCAGTGGTGATATGAAAAGAATGTGGAACATTTTGAATAGTATTGTAAGACCTAATTATACTCATTGTCTTGAAAAACAGTTTTTAAGGGAGAAACAACCTTGACGGAAAAAAAATAAAGTGGTGAATGAATTTAATTCCTTCTTTGTAAATATAGGGCCAAGTTTGGCTTCTTCCATTAAGACAAATGATATTCAGGGTAGGCAGGGTGGGAGTAGAATTTCACAGTCAATGGCCCTCATGCACGAAAATGTTCGTATTTTTATCCTAAATGTCTCCTACTTTTGTTCGTACGAAGCGTTCGTACGAACATGCCACGTCGGATCCAACAAACTCTTCTATCCACAGGAAAAGCGTGTAAACGGGTTGCTTAAAGTTGATGGATCCCACCTGTTCTACTCACCTGCGCGTGCTCGCGGGAAGGTAATTTACATAATTTCCACCCCTCAAAACACCATATAAGGCCACGCTTCCTGCCTT
>JBBPBX010072523.1:0-2500 GCA_038048925.1 Garcialebias charrua
TATATATATAATGAAAATTTATTTTGAAATTCTGAGTTCCGGTTTTACTTCCGGTTTGACGGTTTAAGCAGCGGAGCTTGACCAGAAGCAGCGGGAGCAGAGTGGAAAAATACAGGGGAGACCTTACTGGACTGACGTTCACGAGGAAGACCGGACTGGACAGAGGCAGAACCAGCGAAGCAGTGGAAAAGTAAATGCTCTGGACGAGGTTGCCGGCGGTTTCACGTTGGAATACGGCAGATGGACCAGCTGGACGGCGGTTTTACTTCGTAAACAAATAGAAGATGGACGAAGGAAAACGGCTTCATCGGCTCTCCAGTAGGAAATTAACTCTTTTTCGCCTTCATTAGGGCTCTAAAACGTGTGTTTTTTGATAATTATGTGTAGGGTACTGTGTTAGGATAGGCTAAGTGCTTGGTAACTGTACAGTACTGTACATGTATATGGGGTAGTATGTACGTATGTTCTGACTTACATCGAAATTCGGGTTACGACGGCCTATAGGAACGGATTTCCGTCGTAAGTCGAGGACTACCTGTACACTGAAATACATATAGCGTTCCTACTTCACAATTTTCGACTTATCGCGGGAGTGTCATAACAAACACCTGCAATAAACGAGGGACTATTGTACAGGTAGTCCTCGACTTACGATGTAGATCCGTTCCTAGACTGCGTCGTAAACCGATTTTTGACGTAAGTTGGAACATACGTACATACTGCACCATATACATGTACAGTACTGTATTACCAAGCACTTAACCTATCCTAACACAGTACCCTACATAATTATCAAAAAACCCATACGTTTGGGATCCATAATGAAGGGCAAAAAGAGTTTATGACCTACTGGAATGCTGGTGACGCCGTATTCCTCCGTCCATCCGCTGTATTCTCTATTCCGTTTACGATGTAAAACCGCCGTCCAGCTCCCAGCTCATGTATCCGACCGCAGCGACCTCTGATCGGACTCGGTCGGTCCAAACCCGACCTCCTGCTCTCTGGAGCTCCACCTCGATCCAGCTCTGTATACCTCCGCCGTATCCCTCCACCTCTGTATCCCTCCGCCACCGCATCGCGTACAGTGCAATACTGTATTCTTCCACCGCAGCGGCCGCTGCATAACTCGACAAAAGGCTGTTCATAGTAAATGGGAGATGCGTCGTAACCACGAAACTTCTTAACCACGAAACGTCGTAACCACGAAACGTCGTAACCAAGAAACGTCGTAACCACGAAACGTCTTAACCATGAAACGTCGTAACCACAAAACGTCGTAACTACGAAACGTCGTAACTCGAGACCGTCGTAACCCGAGGACTACCTACATCTAATTATTACTTTCTAAGAGTTTCATTAAAATTTGTCCAGTGATTCATGAGTAATTTTGCTAACAGACAGACACGCAGCAGATAATTCAATTAAGTTCAAATTAAATAAAAAATATATAATCATCCCGGGGGGGGATTAAAAGAGGCATGTAGAGCATATATAAAATAATACAAAAAATGCATATTAGAAGAAAGTCCATTACAGTATGCATTAGCAAGGTGCAAATGGGCAATGAGGTAAATAAGTCCTTTTTGCAACAGAAGTCCTGTGGAATGGGGCGATGTATGTGTGTATGTGTATGAGGGGTGGGCATAGTGTGAATGTGTATGGAGAGGGGATGTGTATGAATATTAAAAAACAGGACTATTTGTTTAAGAGCTGGACAGCCCTGGGCACAAAGGTAGCTCTTCTCCTCTGTGTCTTGCAGGCAGGGCAGTGGAGCCAGCGACCAGATGGAAGTCAGTCAAATGATGAGAAGAGGATATGTGAAGGGTTCTTTATGGTCCGGTTCCCTAACCTGCATGTTAAGTGTTCATAGACAACAGATGAATACAGTAAATCCTGTCACTTTAAATCTGATAGTCCAAGTTTTCAAGACTTCGCCACTGTTCTTTTGACTGAATGACTGAAACGTAATAAACACCATGGATCCGAACCCATACAAGGATTCAAGGTTCTTTATTTGTCATTCTCACCACATGTTGTACATGTGGTGGAATGACATTGTGTACACAGGGTCCCAGTTACATTCAACAAAAGTATAAAATGTAAAAGAAAAACAGTAATAAGATCTAAGATATGAACAAAGAAAAACGTTAACTAAAAATACGCTAGGCACTAGCAGCATTAAAACAATACGCCGAACAGCAGCACAAACATGAGTCTGTGTGAGCAGATGAGCATGCATGAACACATCAACATGAAACAGATCAGCAGCAACATGTGATTTTTCACAGTGATAATTCTGGTTAAATATTCATGAGTCTAACAGCCTCAGGGTAGAAGCTGTTCCTCAGTCTAGTGGTTCTACACTTAATGCTCCTCAACCTCCTTCCTGAGGGGAGCGGGGCAAAATGTGTGTGTGCTGGGTGAGTGGGGTCCTTCATGATACAGGAAGAGGGCCACCTGCATCATGAAGGACTTTTTTTTAACCTTCAAACAGAGGTCA
>JBBPBX010072523.1:5000-18044 GCA_038048925.1 Garcialebias charrua
TTCAAATGCCTGTTCCCCATATGAGTTATCACTGGTGAATGGAAGATGCTCCATTGTGATAAAATTATGCATTATTGCCTCTGCAGGGAGAATTCGCTCTGCAGGATTCACAACTAGCATCTTTTTGAGCAGGTCTATAAATTCTTTCCTGTCCTGTAATTCAAGAGGATCATTGCAGGGTGATATTTCTAGCAAATCATCCAAAGATTGCAAATCGAGACAGTCAGTCTTTTCAATTTCCCGCCCAGAGTCCTCTTTGTATTGTGTCGCTGTTTTAAGTTGCCAGACACATTCAGATCCAGATTGTTCAAGCGTAAAGTAGTCTTTGACTCTGCACCCGTTGTCAAGGATATCGTTATTGGGCTGACCAAGTAGATCTACAATAGTTTTCACAATTGAATATTCTGAACTACTTGGAAACAAACACTGACCAGAATAAAGTTCAACCAAAACGCACGCAAGACTCCACATGTCAACTGCCTCATTTGGCTGAAATCCCAGAAAGACTTCTGGGGCCCTGTACATTTCATTCTGAAATATATCGTACTCTGATAAGTCAGATGTTGTAATACAAAGTCCAAAGTCGATCAGCTTAACTCTGAATGGTGTAGAGCTTTGATTAACCGTCATCATGTTGTCGGTTTTAATATCGGTATGCGTCAGTCCTAGATGTTTCAATGCAGCGAGGGAAACGAACATTTGTTGGGCTATTGCTCTGACTTCAGACAACCTCAGTGGTGACCAGTTCCTTTGATCCATAAAATCAAATAAACTTTCGCCAAGAAGCTCAAAAGTGAAGCAAAAGCAGTTCTCATGCATAAACCACTCAAAGCAGTTTATGACGTTGATCTTATCAGCGTTAAATTTTTGGAGTTTAGACATTGCTGCAAGCTCCATTTCAGCTGAATCCCTGTCTTCTGCTGCAATAACCTTTAGAGCAACGGTCTGGTCTGTACCCTCTTTAGTGCATTTAGCCACTACACCATATGCCCCTTGTCCAAGGATTTTTTCTACTCGGTAAACACTTGAGTTATTGCCAAATATGATTACACCTTCTGCTATTTCTTTTAACAGATTCCTCGGATTGGTTTCCAGTACAGAAGAATCACTGGTGCTGGTGTAAACAGAATTTGAGTGATGGCTCAAATCTGAATGAACTGAAGAAACTTTATATCTTTCTGACGTTCTGGATCTGCAGTCAGACATTTTGCCGTCCTCTTCGTCAATGAAACCAGGATTTGAGTAAGCGTGGTGGTCCACTGACATAAATTGGTGGTTTAGAGCATCTTCAGTGCTTACCCGGTCCACTGGATTTCTTTCTGGTCACTTATTAACCATCTTCTTGAGAAGCATCTTAAGCTTATTAACCATCTTCTTGAGAAGCATCTTAAGCTTCTTAAACATCTTACGCATCTTCTTGAGAAAATCTCTAAACGCTTGGGTGACTTTTTTCAAGTTGGCCATTTTCTCACGCTGAACTTCAATCGGATTAAATTTGAGAACGCAGGAAGTCTCTGTTTGCACGTGAAACTTTGACGTTCAAACGTTCAAGGAAATCAATCACAAAGGAAATCAATCACAAATCTATTTGCAATGGCAACATTCAATGAACGGAAAGAAAATATTTCAATCGGTTTTGAAATGCCAACACAAATTTTGGAGGTCGCTGAGAAACAAACCGTTCTTTTCAACTGTCAACTACAGAATGAGAATTTCACAAAGAGACCTAAATTACCTTACATTTATAGACTCAACATCAAAGAAACAACATAATCCACGACTTCAAAGAAAAATGGCGTCATGTCTTTGTGACGTAGAACGCCAACGCACCTGTACCCACGCAGGCAGACTCAGAGCCATATATGGCTCTAATGGTTCCGGGCAGCCTTATTGAATCACGCATGCGCGAAGTGGTGGCCCCTATGCAAATCAGGCAGTGACGTATGACGTCACTCAGCGCACAGAGGAAGCGCGCGGTGGGCACGTCGAATTTGTACATTGTGATTTGGTAAGTCGCAATATGTAGCAATTTTTATACAACTAACTCCAGCGGAGGTTTTAAAAAAGTAACTTTAAACATCAAAGTGTTGTGTGAATGAGAGATTTGAAGCATGAAACTGCTCTCCCTCGCTGTGACGTCTTTACGTGACCACATTCTGGTTTATGAGAGACTAATCTCAACCTAAAACCATGGCAACAAGATCTGAACCTGTTTTCTGGATGTTTAAATCTGAGGCTCAATGTGTGACGTGTTTCTCTGCTTGGAGTCGACTTCCAGGTGTTTTTCTCTTGTTTCCTCACTAAACAGCCTCCATCATTCACATCATTAACCCACAGCTGTCCAGACAGAGTCTCCAGGAAATCATTTAGCAACAATGATTCTTGCTCTGCAGCACATGTGGAAGGAGCTCCTGTCACTGACAGAAAAGTACCATGTAGGCTTGATGTGGACAGTAAATTAAACTTTAGTTCATTACTGCAGTAAAGAGTGGGAGATGATTCTTTGTGAACAAGTGTCCGAGTCCTGAAGATTGAAATCATTCTCCTCACTCCCTCTCACTGTTTCATTCTGTAAAACACTTTAAGACAGGGGGGGCTTTAATAGAAAGTTCACCTATGAACAATTAGTATCTTACCTGCAGCAGATCACTGTTTGAATGACCTCAGTTTGTTGTTTAGTTATGAGGTAATAGCTACTCTGAGCCACAAATGAATTGTGGCCATCTTATCTTAAAAATATCATTCAATTCAAAAACTTTATTAATCCCAGAGGGAAATTAAAAGTTCTTGTAACTCATCATCCTGGTTTCATTAAATAGTTGTTCTAGATCAGGGGTCTGCAACCTGCAGCTCTGGAGCCACATGTGGCTCTCTGGTCCCTCCGCAGCGGCTCTTTCAAGCTTTGACCAAAACTAACATAACACTGAATTTTATAGGATGTTGTACCCACAACAAAAATGACTAGTTTTAGCTGTTTTTCTGTCATTTCCTTTGCAAATATGTGGACACTAGTACAACTACACAGAGTAAATTATACGCCTTTAACTTTATGCTTTTTTTCTTCTTTAAAGGAGGGGGAGTGGTGGCGCAGTGGTTAGAGACGGTGGGCCTGTGATCGGAAGATCCCAGTTCAAGCCCCGGTACCGACATAAAAAAATAATAATAATGTGGGTGGAAAAAGGTGAAACACCCACACCTGCCTCCACCCTCATTCGCCCCACTCTGGGCCCCTGAGCAAGGCCCTCAACCCCCACCATCTGCTCCCTAACAGGTCTCTCTTGAAAATGAGTTCTCGTGGCTCAATGAGACTACCTGGATAAATAAAGGCTAAATAAAAAAAAAAAACTCAATTTCTCCACAATTAAAAAACAACAACACATAAGCCTGAACCGTTGTTTGTTTTACAAAATATATATATATATTTTTTTCTTTTACAAGAATCCAGCCTTCTGTGATAGACTTGCAACCTGGATATGAGCACCAGTGATCCCCCACAACCCAGAAAGTAAAAAGCGAGTAAAGATAATGGATGGATGGAATCCAGTCTTTTCTTTTGTCTCAAAATGGAAAAATACCAATAAATGTTAACAATCATTAGATGTTGGTTTGTAACTTAACACCTACTGTCCAGAAAACCTCCCTGACCATCAGTTGATGGCCCACTTTAAGTTTGTTAGACGGTCTAACAAACTTAAAGTGGGCCATGGGCCACCAGTTGATAATGACAACTGCAGTGAGTTTTGCAGCTCTGGACACATTTAATCTAGTGAACAAAGTGGCAGAAATGACTCTTTTGATCCTAAATGTTGCAGACCCTGTTCTAGATGCTGATGGCAGGAAGGATCTGACTGAAGACACTCTGTTGTTGTATGACAGTCTGTTGTTGTATGACAGTCTGTTGTTGTATGACAGTCTGTTGTTGTATGACAGTCTGTTGTTGTATGACAGTCTGTTGTTGTATGACAGTCTGTTGTTGTATGACAGTCTGTTGTTGTATGACAGTCTGTTGTTGTATGACAGTCTGTTGTTGTATGACAGTCTGTTGTTGTATGACAGTCTGTTGTTGTATGACAGTCTGTTGTTGTATGACAGTCTGTTGTTGTATGACAGTCTGTTGTTGTATGACAGTCTGTTGTTGTATGACAGTCTGTTGTTGTATGACAGTCTGTTGTTGTATGACAGTCTGTTGTTGTATGACAGTCTGTTGTTGTATGACAGTCTGTTGTTGTATGACAGTCTGTTGTTGTATGACAGTCTGTTGTTGTATGACAGTCTGTTGTTGTATGACAGTCTGTTGTTGTATGACAGTCTGTTGTTGTATGACAGTCTGTTGTTGTATGACAGTCTGTTGTTGTATGACAGTCTGTTGTTGTATGACAGTCTGTTGTTGTATGACAGTCTGTTGTTGTATGACAGTCTGTTGTTGTATGACAGTCTGTTGTTGTATGACAGTCTGTTGTTGTATGACAGTCTGTTGTTGTATGACAGTCTGTTGTTGTATGACAGTCTGTTGTTGTATGACAGTCTGTTGTTGTATGACAGTCTGTTGTTGTATGACAGTCTGTTGTTGTATGACAGTCTGTTGTTGTATGACAGTCTGTTGTTGTATGACAGTCTGTTGTTGTATGACAGTCTGTTGTTGTATGACAGTCTGTTGTTGTATGACAGTCTGTTGTTGTATGACAGTCTGTTGTTGTATGACAGTCTGTTGTTGTATGACAGTCTGTTGTTGTATGACAGTCTGTTGTTGTATGACAGTCTGTTGTTGTATGACAGTCTGTTGTTGTATGACAGTCTGTTGTTGTATGACAGTCTGTTGTTGTATGACAGTCTGTTGTTGTATGACAGTCTGTTGTTGTATGACAGTCTGTTGTTGTATGACAGTCTGTTGTTGTATGACAGTCTGTTGTTGTATGACAGTCTGTTGTTGTATGACAGTCTGTTGTTGTATGACAGTCTGTTGTTGTATGACAGTCTGTTGTTGTATGACAGTCTGTTGTTGTATGACAGTCTGTTGTTGTATGACAGTCTGTTGTTGTATGACAGTCTGTTGTTGTATGACAGTCTGTTGTTGTATGACAGTCTGTTGTTGTATGACAGTCTGTTGTTGTATGACAGTCTGTTGTTGTATGACAGTCTGTTGTTGTATGACAGTCTGTTGTTGTATGACAGTCTGTTGTTGTATGACAGTCTGTTGTTGTATGACAGTCTGTTGTTGTATGACAGTCTGTTGTTGTATGACAGTCTGTTGTTGTATGACAGTCTGTTGTTGTATGACAGTCTGTTGTTGTATGACAGTCTGTTGTTGTATGACAGTCTGTTGTTGTATGACAGTCTGTTGTTGTATGACAGTCTGTTGTTGTATGACAGTCTGTTGTTGTATGACAGTCTGTTGTTGTATGACAGTCTGTTGTTGTATGACAGTCTGTTGTTGTATGACAGTCTGTTGTTGTATGACAGTCTGTTGTTGTATGACAGTCTGTTGTTGTATGACAGTCTGTTGTTGTATGACAGTCTGTTGTTGTATGACAGTCTGTTGTTGTATGACAGTCTGTTGTTGTATGACAGTCTGTTGTTGTATGACAGTCTGTTGTTGTATGACAGTCTGTTGTTGTATGACAGTCTGTTGTTGTATGACAGTCTGTTGTTGTATGACAGTCTGTTGTTGTATGACAGTCTGTTGTTGTATGACAGTCTGTTGTTGTATGACAGTCTGTTGTTGTATGACAGTCTGTTGTTGTATGACAGTCTGTTGTTGTATGACAGTCTGTTGTTGTATGACAGTCTGTTGTTGTATGACAGTCTGTTGTTGTATGACAGTCTGTTGTTGTATGACAGTCTGTTGTTGTATGACAGTCTGTTGTTGTATGACAGTCTGTTGTTGTATGACAGTCTGTTGTTGTATGACAGTCTGTTGTTGTATGACAGTCTGTTGTTGTATGACAGTCTGTTGTTGTATGACAGTCTGTTGTTGTATGACACTCTGTTGTTGTATGACACTCTGTTGTTGTATGACACTCTGTTGTTGTATGACAGTCTGTTGTTGTATGACAGTCTGTTGTTGTATGACAGTCTGTTGTTGTATGACAGTCTGTTGTTGTATGACAGTCTGTTGTTGTATGACAGTCTGTTGTTGTATGACAGTCTGTTGTTGTATGACAGTCTGTTGTTGTATGACAGTCTGTTGTTGTATGACAGTCTGTTGTTGTATGACAGTCTGTTGTTGTATGACAGTCTGTTGTTGTATGACAGTCTGTTGTTGTATGACAGTCTGTTGTTGTATGACACTCTGTTGTTGTATGACAGTCTGTTGTTGTATGACAGTCTGTTGTTGTATGACAGTCTGTTGTTGTATGACACTCTGTTGTTGTATGACACTCTGTTGTTGTATGACAGTCTGTTGTTGTATGACAGTCTGTTGTTGTATGACAGTCTGTTGTTGTATGACAGTCTGTTGTTGTATGACAGTCTGTTGTTGTATGACACTCTGTTGTTGTATGACACTCTGTTGATGTATGACACTCTGTTGTTGTATGACTGTGTGGCAAGATGGCGCCAGTGTGTTGGGCGTCTCGTCTGCCACTCTGTCTTTTTTTATTATTTTTGTTCCTCTGCTTTTATGATGTGGACTCTCTACTGGTGTATGATCGCCAAACCCTTTTTGGGCTTCGTCTGCCTGCTGCTAATATTTTACATCATCACGAGAAGCACGATTCTTTGCCCCCGCTGTTGGCCGGAGTTCCATCATACCTGTGCCGGGTACCACACCCCCCTCGCCGGAGAAGACGTCACAGGCGTCGAGGTAAACGCGGTGGGCTCTTGGTGAAGCTGAGGACCGTTTTGGCAAGTTCGCCGGGAGTATTCCTGTCCCAGATTGGATCATTTCCTGGTCTGCATGCTTCGCGGCGCTCCTTGGACCCGGTTGATTCCTGGCTGGTACCTGTTGTCGACTCGGATCAACATTTCTTTCCTCCACGTCTCACTCCTCCACATCTGCGCTGGCGAAGTGCTGACCTTGGAAATCTGCAACACTTTGCTCGGATTAATTCTCCTGCTGCATCGCCAGAACCAGTTCCTATCCGGATGGGTCTGGTAAACGCGAGATCTGTTGCAAACAAAACTTTTATTCTGAAGGATTATTTTTCGTCTCAGGGTTTGGACTTTCTCTCCGTGACGGAATCTTGGATTTCTTCTGGTGAGTCCAGTGTTTTCTCAGAACTTTTACCCCATGGTTGCTCATATTTTAATACCCCAAGGCTCTCGGGCCGTGGAGGAGGTTTAGCTGTCATTTATAAATCTTGTTTTGACTGTAAGCAGTTGTCCCCCCCGACTGCTTTTTCTTCGTTTGAACTGAGCATGTTTGAGCTCGGCTGCACTCCTCCACTTTTGTGCGCAGTCATATATAGGGCTCCCAAGTACAATAAGGATTTCATACGGGACTTTTCTGATTTTTTGAGTGATTACATGTCCAAATATGAGCAAATTTTATTTTTAGGAGACTTTAATATCCCGGTGTGCAGCCCTGGAAAGCCGCTGGTGAAGGATTTTTTAGATTTAGTGGATGCATTTGGTCTCACTCAATCAGTGAAGGGCCCAACGCATGAACGTAAACACACCCTCGACCTTGTCTTATCTTATGGATTGTCTATTTTAAACTTGGTAATTGGTGATGCATTGTTTTCCGACCATATGCCAGTTTTATTTGATTTTATTCCTGTTTCTAAAGCTGTTAAACCCTGTGCTCCTGCTCGAAGCTGCCGTGTTTTTAACTCATCCACTGCTGCTCATTTTTCCACAGCCTTTAATAGTTTAAATTCACAGCTCTCTGTGTCTCTCAGCACTGAGGAGCTTTCACTACATTTTGATTCTTTATGCAACACTATTCTGAATGATGTGGCCCCAATTAAAATTAGGCGTTCAAAGCCTAAATCTGACCCGTGGTTGAGTGACCACACCCGTGCCATTAGGCAGGTATGCAGGAAAAATGAACGCAAGTGGAGAAAGGATGGTCTCCAAGTCTCATTTGATATGGTGAGAGAGAGTTGGCGTCGCTATCAACAAGCTGTAAAAACAGCCAGAGCCAAATATTTCTCTGACATTATTGTTGCCAACTCTCACAACCCCCGTGTTCTTTATGATACAATCAACACGGTCCTAAATTCACATGAACCGGTTCCTATTGAAGCATCTAAAGAACTTTGTGATAAGTTCCTTCAATTTTTTTTGGACAAGGTTACGAACACGAGGGCTTGTATTTCTTTTCCTTCCCATGACCCTTCCATCCTGGTCCCCTGTCCTGCACTTTTTGATCATCTGGAGCCTATTTCTCTCTCCTACCTAGAGAAAATTGTCACCAGTATGAAACCATCAGGTTCCCCCCTTGATGTTGTACCTCCTTGTTTTCTTAAGGAGGTATTTTCTACAGTTGGCTCTTTTGTTCTAAATTTGATCAATAGCAGCTTAATGTTTAGCGTGGTGCCAGGCAATTTTAGACATGCTGTGGTTCAGCCATTATTGAAAAAACCTGGCCTTGATCCTACCTCTTTGTCCAACTTTAGGCCAATTTCAAAGTTACCTTTTATTTCAAAAATATTGGAAAAAGTTGTTTACACCCAGCTGAAGGACTTTTTGGATGAATTTAAAATTTTGGAGGTCTTCCAGTCTGGTTTTAAAACCTACCATAGCACTGAATCTGCTCTTTTAAGGGTTTTTAATGATATATTTTTATCGCTGGATTCTGGAAACTGTGTTTTACTTGTGCTTTTAGATTTAACAGCTGCTTTTGACACAGTCGACCATGAAATTCTTATCGCCAGATTGGAGCAATGGGTGGGCATCACTGGCTCAGCTCTGCAGTGGTTTAGGTCCTACCTTTCAAATCGAAGTTTCAGTGTGAAGATTGATAATTTTACCTCTGCATCTGCTGCCCTCCCCTGGGGTGTACCCCAGGGATCTATCCTTGGTCCTCTGCTCTTCTCACTTTACCTTCTGCCACTCGGCTCTATTTTCAGGAAACATGGTGTGCAGTTTCATTTGTATGCGGATGACTGTCAAGTCTATTTTCCTGTAAAACAAAATGGCTCCACGCAGTCTCTTCTGGACTGTCTTGGTGACATTAGAGGGTGGATGGCGCTTAATTTCCTTCATTTTAATGATAAAAAGACCGAGGTTATGGTCTTTAGATCTAGTGCTCCTGACAGTCCCACCACTTTTGATTTTTCCTCTTTGGCCCCATATGAAAAGTCGATTGTGACAAATCTAGGAGTGAAAATTGACCCCTGCCTGAAACTGGACTGTCACATCAACAGCATGGTTAAATCCTCGTTCTTTCATCTGAGGCGCCTGTCAAAAATCAAGCCCCTCCTTTCTAGACGCCACTTAGAGACCGTAATCCACGCTTTTATTACTTCACGCCTGGATTATTGTAACTCTCTTCTGATTGGAGTAAATAAGGCCTCGCTTTCTCGGTTGCAGCTGGTACAAAATGCTGCTGCACGATTTTTGACTGGTACAGGCAGACGTGAGCACATCACTCCAGTTTTAATGTCCCTTCATTGGCTTCCTGTCCAGTTTCGAATCCATTTTAAAGTTTTATTGTTTGTTTTTAAGTCTTTGAACGGTTTTAGTCCCTCTTATCTGTCTGAACTGCTTCAACTTTATGTGCCATCACGTGCTCTCAGATCCGCTGACCAGATGCTTTTAGCAGTCCCAAAAACCTTTTATAAGACCAGAGGAGACAGAGCATTTTCAGCTCTGGCTCCTAAATTGTGGAACGAGCTGCCACTGAAGGTCAGGCAGGCCCCATCAATATCTGTTTTTAAAACTCGTTTAAAAACACATATGTTTTCATTGGCTTTTAAACCAGAATGAGTTCACATCTCTGTTTTAGTGTTGTATTATTTTACTTGTGATGTACCGATATTTATATGATTGAGATTGATTGTTTTTATTGTTTTGTGCTTGTTTTTATTCTTGTACAGCACTTCGGACGGCTGCTGCTGTATTTTTAAGTGCTTTATAAATAAACTGGTATGGTATGGTATGGTATGACAGTCTGTTGTTGTATGCCAGTCTGTTGTTGTATGACAGTCTGTTGTTGTATGACACTCTGTTGTTGTATGACACTCTGTTGTTGTATGACACTCTGTTGTTGTATGACACTCTGTTGTTGTATGACACTCTGTTGTTGTATGACAGTCTGTTGTTGTATGACAGTCTGTTGTTGTATGACAGTCTGTTGTTGTATGACAGTCTGTTGTTGTATGACAGTCTGTTGTTGTATGACAGTCTGTTGTTGTATGACAGTCTGTTGTTGTATGACAGTCTGTTGTTGTATGACAGTCTGTTGTTGTATGACAGTCTGTTGTTGTATGACAGTCTGTTGTTGTATGACAGTCTGTTGTTGTATGACAGTCTGTTGTTGTATGACAGTCTGTTGTTGTATGACAGTCTGTTGTTGTATGACAGTCTGTTGTTGTATGACAGTCTGTTGTTGTATGACAGTCTGTTGTTGTATGACAGTCTGTTGTTGTATGACAGTCTGTTGTTGTATGACAGTCTGTTGTTGTATGACAGTCTGTTGTTGTATGACAGTCTGTTGTTGTATGACAGTCTGTTGTTGTATGACAGTCTGTTGTTGTATGACAGTCTGTTGTTGTATGACAGTCTGTTGTTGTATGACAGTCTGTTGTTGTATGACAGTCTGTTGTTGTATGACAGTCTGTTGTTGTATGACAGTCTGTTGTTGTATGACAGTCTGTTGTTGTATGACAGTCTGTTGTTGTATGACAGTCTGTTGTTGTATGACAGTCTGTTGTTGTATGACAGTCTGTTGTTGTATGACAGTCTGTTGTTGTATGACAGTCTGTTGTTGTATGACAGTCTGTTGTTGTATGACAGTCTGTTGTTGTATGACAGTCTGTTGTTGTATGACAGTCTGTTGTTGTATGACAGTCTGTTGTTGTATGACAGTCTGTTGTTGTATGACAGTCTGTTGTTGTATGACAGTCTGTTGTTGTATGACAGTCTGTTGTTGTATGACAGTCTGTTGTTGTATGACAGTCTGTTGTTGTATGACAGTCTGTTGTTGTATGACAGTCTGTTGTTGTATGACAGTCTGTTGTTGTATGACAGTCTGTTGTTGTATGACAGTCTGTTGTTGTATGACAGTCTGTTGTTGTATGACAGTCTGTTGTTGTATGACAGTCTGTTGTTGTATGACAGTCTGTTGTTGTATGACAGTCTGTTGTTGTATGACACTCTGTTGTTGTATGACACTCTGTTGTTGTATGACACTCTGTTGTTGTATGACAGTCTGTTGTTGTATGACAGTCTGTTGTTGTATGACAGTCTGTTGTTGTATGACAGTCTGTTGTTGTATGACAGTCTGTTGTTGTATGACAGTCTGTTGTTGTATGACACTCTGTTGTTGTATGACAGTCTGTTGTTGTATGACAGTCTGTTGTTGTATGACAGTCTGTTGTTGTATGACACTCTGTTGTTGTATGACAGTCTGTTGTTGTATGACAGTCTGTTGTTGTATGACAGTCTGTTGTTGTATGACAGTCTGTTGTTGTATGACAGTCTGTTGTTGTATGACAGTCTGTTGTTGTATGACAGTCTGTTGTTGTATGACACTCTGTTGTTGTATGACAGTCTGTTGTTGTATGACAGTCTGTTGTTGTATGACAGTCTGTTGTTGTATGACAGTCTGTTGTTGTATGACAGTCTGTTGTTGTATGACAGTCTGTTGTTGTATGACAGTCTGTTGTTGTATGACACTCTGTTGTTGTATGACACTCTGTTGTTGTATGACAGTCTGTTGTTGTATGACAGTCTGTTGTTGTATGACAGTCTGTTGTTGTATGACACTCTGTTGTTGTATGACAGTCTGTTGTTGTATGACAGTCTGTTGTTGTATGACAGTCTGTTGTTGTATGACAGTCTGTTGTTGTATGACAGTCTGTTGTTGTATGACAGTCTGTTGTTGTATGACAGTCTGTTGTTGTATGACAGTCTGTTGTTGTATGACAGTCTGTTGTTGTATGACACTCTGTTGTTGTATGACAGTCTGTTGTTGTATGACAGTCTGTTGTTGTATGACAGTCTGTTGTTGTATGACACTCTGTTGTTGTATGACACTCTGTTGTTGTATGACACTCTGTTGTTGTATGACACTCTGTTGTTGTATGACAGTCTGTTGTTGTATGACATCTGTTGTTGTATGACACTCTGTTGTTGTATGACACTCTGTTGTTGTATGACAGTCTGTTGTTGTATGACAGTCTGTTGTTGTATGACACTCTGTTGTTGTATGACAGTCTGTTGTTGTATGACAGTCTGTTGTTGTATGACAGTCTGTTGTTGTATGACAGTCTGTTGTTGTATGACAGTCTGTTGTTGTATGACAGTCTGTTGTTGTATGACAGTCTGTTGTTGTATGACAGTCTGTTGTTGTATGACAGTCTGTTGTTGTATGACAGTCTGTTGTTGTATGACAGTCTGTTGTTGTATGACAGTCTGTTGTTGTATGACAGTCTGTTGTTGTATGACAGTCTGTTGTTGTATGACAGTCTGTTGTTGTATGACAGTCTGTTGTTGTATGACAGTCTGTTGTTGTATGACAGTCTGTTGTTGTATGACAGTCTGTTGTTGTATGACAGTCTGTTGTTGTATGACAGTCTGTTGTTGTATGACAGTCTGTTGTTGTATGACAGTCTGTTGTTGTATGACAGTCTGTTGTTGTATGACAGTCTGTTGTTGTATGACAGTCTGTTGTTGTATGACAGTCTGTTGTTGTATGACAGTCTGTTGTTGTATGACAGTCTGTTGTTGTATGACAGTCTGTTGTTGTATGACAGTCTGTTGTTGTATGACAGTCTGTTGTTGTATGACAGTCTGTTGTTGTATGACAGTCTGTTGTTGTATGACAGTCTGTTGTTGTATGACAGTCTGTTGTTGTATGACAGTCTGTTGTTGTATGACAGTCTGTTGTTGTATGACAGTCTGTTGTTGTATGACAGTCTGTTGTTGTATGACAGTCTG